>QTSX02003203.1:0-44228 GCA_014839935.2 Entomophthora muscae
ACTCATGCTTGTGGCAAGTGATCCTACCATCCTGGCAGTGTTTTGTGGTATTGTCTACCACTATATAATCCATTTCCTATTTTCCAATAAAATTAAGTTCTATCCACATTTTTGTCTTTATGTCTTCACGTTTTTCAGCGCCTCTCTAGCCACGTCTAGCAGATATTACTCAATCAAGGCCACAAGGTAATCACATAGCCTTCCCTATCATTCTAACCAAGACTTAGTATGAATCCAATCCTAAAGTTAGGATTTCCTGTTGTGACTCTGTGCCGCGCCTTAGATCATAACAATCTATGTATAGCTGATGCCCTGAAGACCTCATAAATGTCACAAGTGACAAACTCTTATCAACTATGCTAATCAAAAAGCCTCAACTATGAGACTCAAACCCTGGCATCCTGCGGGCCAGCCACCCGCAGTTTTTTGGGCTCAAACCAGAGCAGGATTTGACTTAGGAAAATCCTTTGAAGCTTGATGATTCAAATTCACTTACATTGATGCCTCCCACACCCAAGGTTCCTGTTAAAGCAACCAATTGGCAGGCAGGTCCAGCCACAGATCCCAGAATAACTTGGGCTCACACGGAAGGGGAAGCAGAGAACCTTCCCATAGAACACGGGCCACACAGAGACAACCAATCCCGCAACCTGCCTAGGGAATTTGAGCGTTCTCAGTTCAAGCCATCCAATAGAATAACCCCATGCAATTGATACCACCAAAGACTGGGAAGACCTGATAAGTGGGAAAACCCAGGCCAAAGAAAATTATGAAAGTTTTACCATGACAGCTGGGCATACTTATACCCTGGACTGCCAGGAAGATGCCCATTGCCATTCTTGCAATAAAGTGACATGAACCTTTGGTTCAACCAGATCATACCATACTTGTTATTAGTTCTGTTTCATTTCCAGTCTACGTCTTGCGGTTCCACACTCCACACCCATCTACCCCAAGAAACCGCAGACCAGCTGCCCAACTTTTACCGTCCACCAGGAGCCCCCTTTGGCCCAGTACATTTCACCGAGTACCCACCCAACCTGGTGTATTCTGAGTTTACTCTGGAGAAAATCCTGATCCACGACCCTGAAGCTAGAACTAGAGAGACAGAAATTGTTTACAGAGAAGGAACCAAAGTCATAATACCTCCTCTGCTATTCCAAGACAAGTATAACTTCCTGCCCGCATATTTGGTTCCAATGACACTGCCCCTCACCCCGCGGCCCAACTGCCTGCAAGAATTTGTTGCTGTTAGTGAATCCTCTTCCACCCAGATATTTGGAGTGATGTATATCACCCTCACCAGATTGATTGATTCTATGGTGCCCGTAAGCGGACCTTGGGCAGTCCTTGGCAAATTGTTATCTTATATTGTAAAGTTAGCCCCAATCATGTGGTGGGCCCTCCCTGCTGGGCCCGCAGGCCGTCTGCCTGCGAGTTCTCAGGAACCCCCCACTGGTTGGATCCCTAACAATTGATATCCTAAGGTACTAAAAAATTATCTTGGGTCCTGAGGGTAGAGCAGGCAAAGTAAAAGTTGCTGTGAAGCATGGGTCCATAGCCTAACATATGAAATGGTGTTCCCTGCTAAATAGTACAGGGTTAGATTGGCTATAGCTGGAGCTTGGGGAAGCGTTGATATCCTCTGCCATGGATGTAGCTGAATGTTCATGGTTTATGGGGGGTTACCCCAGCTCTTCTTGGGTTGAATTTGGAGGGATTTCAGGGTAGATTATGCTTGTTGTGTATAGTAGGAGCTGTTATTGGGGTTAGAGGTATCATGTTCATTGATGGGGGTAAACCTTCCTAAATTTAGCTTCAACTCTGGTTGAAGATGTTGGTGGGGTATAGAAAGCTGCAAGCTAGAGCATCCATCTGCAGTGAAGCTGATTGGTATATGGTTTTAAGAAAGGTTGGATGGATGGTATAGTACTGGGTGAGGCTGGCTAATAAGGATATGCTATTATGTAACATCAGTGGATGCTGCACTGGGGCTCTACAATGCTGATTGGGATGGTGGAAAAAAGTGGGACTTTAAAGGTATTATACATAGTGTCCATATATGTTATATGGGGTTGAAAGAGGCATTACATTGGAAAATATAGGTTGATTTTGGTAGGATATATTGGTTAAGGCTTGGGGCACTCTACTTGGTGGGATGAGTCACTCCCTGGAGAAATGATTTCCTGGGAGGGAATGAGTGAAGATGGATCGACAGTTAAAGTAATCCAAAAAACATAGGTTAATAGGCAATGATGATAGCAATTAGGGATTTTCTAGGGAGAAAACCAAGGCACTAGAAGGTGGCGATGTATTGGCAAGATAAAAATGGGATTGGATAATTATTGGTGAGCCATGATGGCAGTGGTATTTTCACAAGGCTTGATTTGTAGTGGATACGCTTGTCGGGACATTCCTGACCATTTCTTGTGGTCAGGATTTGGAAATAAGTATTGGGCATTGGTGGTATGTTTCCAGCAGAATTAGGTGGATCCTAAAGGGGGACAGTTTGGGCCTTAGATTTGAGTTTGGTTCACAATTAACGTCCAAGTGGCGGTCACAGTTTGGATTTCCTTACTGGGACGAGCAGCTTAGTTTGGATAAAACTGCGTGGGTTTGCAAAAATAGAGTGGGCCGAGGACAGCCTTGGAACGGATTGATGATTTAATAATGATGTTGAGTGGCGGGAGCTTCAAAGTTGAGGGAACTAGTGAGCCTAGTTCATCTCGACAAAAGGGCAAAATGGGGTAGATGATTTGATGCGAGTTAGACTTACCGTTCATTTCTTTTACAAATCACCTCGGGATCTATTTTATGACGTCACTTCTTGGCTGTGACTTTTTATCTGGTACATGTTGTTCATTCAATTTTTAACAAGTCGGTTGAAACTGGGTGGATATTTATTAAGGGATTACACCGATCATCCTTATGGATGGTTTTTTAATTTACAAGATTCAGCTATAAAGCAATATTTAAAATTAATATTTAAATTCAATTATAAAATTCGTTTATTAAAATAATTTTTAAAAAAATTATATCGGAAAATACAAATTTATTTATTGGAGAGTTGATTTTTAATGGGGGATATGTTTAGTGAAATTGTTTTGTAAATTTAGAATTTAAATCGCAAATAGCTAAATGGGACAATGGATTGGTTTAAAGATGTTGCGTGTATTGTAAGGGTGTGGGTTATTCTAGGATGTTCCAATGAAGGCAATTCCCCAGGAGATGGGCGCTGGAGCATGGGATTTTGATGAAAAGGATTGATGTTTACAGTGCAACTACCGTTTCAAGTAGAAACAACAGGGGATGTAGTTGTTGAGGCTTGGGTTAAAGTGATTCGTTTGTATACATCGAAGCTTCTGGAACAGAATAGTCTGGGTAAGTGGCGCACAATGTTCAGCCGAGAGATGAAAGCGACCCTGGGAAGCTTATAACTCTTGGCAAGTCCACAGGGGTACGCAAAGAATGCGTGACGTTGTGGGTAAGGCTTCTATGTTGGTTTTTTAATGAGTTAGGGAAAATAGCGGTGTATGTGGAGATATTTGGCTTACTATTGAATCTCGTGACGCTGAAGTTGATTCTACGCCAGGGCCTGAATAGTCCAGACATGTACTTGGCGCTGCTGCTAGCGCTGAGCGATGTTTGTCTGGTTGCAAGTAAGCTGGGCCTGTACGCCTACTACCAAGGCACAGGCGACATGGGCATCTTTGACAATGTTTGGTTTGGCCAGCTCGATGGATTGTTCATGTGTTTGTTCATTTCAACTTCTGTTCTGTGCATAGGATATCTTGCTCTCCTTCGCTGCTGGGCAATCTTTCTCAGACGCAAGATCAACACAAAGGCATGGATCCACATGTTCTTTGTCCAGCAGGGGATCTTGTTTTGCTTTCTCCTCGCAAACGCCTTCAACCAGGACTTCACCCTCTCCCCCTTTAAGCGCTTCTTCTATCCCAATCTAGAATCAAAGGGCCATATCCCTCGCTTGTGCATGTCTCTGTTTGTTACATGGACGGTGTTCAGTGCTACTGCGGTGAACGTAGCCTACCCTGCCATCTGCCACTCTTACCTCACCAGCATCGATTTGGCGACCACGTTCTTGGATTGGCACCCTCGCGCCACTTTGCGCAGCAATCACCTCAAGAAGATTACGGTTGTCTTAAGAATCTGCTCCCTCATGTTGATTTATGACTTGGTCATGCTCCCCTCTCTTTTCATCCTCTCCAAGGAACTGATCCAGAACCACATACGCTCCATCACCGAAGACTGCATTCTCACCATCTCTCTACTCTTTCTTGTCCTTGTCAACCCCCTTACCCTCATATGCCTGCACCAAGACATATTAAACGATGTCAAGTCCCTTCTCTTCTCCCTCGCTGGAAACAATCAACCCCACTCCCTTCCCAACTAAATCTAAAAATAAACCCACTTCAAGAAACTATGTATTCCAACAACCTTCAACCGATCCGCCAAGCCCAATCCCACTTCCCAATTAGGAAATCAACCAATTTACCCCTCAACTGATACCAATCGCCGAATAAGATCCCCTCCGATTTACAAACCTTGAATATACACTTCCCACCCTCAACCTTAACAAACCACATTCCCCACTTTAAACCAAAAACCCCTTCCCTTGCCACCCTCCCCATACTTCAAACAATAAATCACCCACCCATGCCCATCAACTTTGGATATTAGCCCTGTAGTAACTGTGCTGTTTTGGCAGAGTTACATGGGGAAAAATATTTAGAAACTAGATAATAATCTTTATTGTGAGATAGTGATTATATAGTCATGGTGAATCAATGGGTAACAGGAACATGATTGGTGATCACACGGCTGGATGGAAGAAGGGGTGGCTTGATCTTGATAATGAGTCAAGTGCCAAAACAAGGTGTCCACCGTAGGGGGTCATCATCTGTTCATGCTGTTGGATTTGGTAATCCAAGTTGACTTCCTAGTCTGGCTTCAAGTGACCGGATAATTGGATTGCAGGTCAAAAACTTGCTTGTTTGGAACCTTGCTGGCGGGTCAAGCCTGTGGTTTTGACACCCCCTGTCAGGGAACCAACCCTGACTGGCCGGCTTGCTAGCGTCTGGGAACTGGCGGGTTGCAGACTGGGTAGGCAGGGCCCACCAAAGGATTGGTGCTAACTTAATGAGGTAAGACATTGACTTGCCCAACCACAACCACGGACTGGCAGCGGGGATAATAGTATCTATTACTCCCGTGAGAGTTATATATACAATTCCAAAAAGCTTGTTGGTATGGTCCAGCAGGAGTTTGGCGGTGGAGGCAGGCATTGGCTTGGGGGTGACAGGTGGCACCATGTCTATTTGGTAGGCAGGGAGGAAGTTGTATTTATCTCTGAAAAGGCCAGGTTTGGTAATGTACCAAGGGCCTTCTTGGTTATATCTGGTTCTCTCAGTGATTCTGGCCCAGGGGTCCCAGGCTAGTATTTTGTCAGTGGTATAGTATCTGTACTCAGGCTTTAGGGGGTACTCTGTTAAGTGGATGGGTCCAAAGAGAGCACCTGGCAGGCGGTACATAGCTGGCAGGTTGGCAGGGGGGTTAGAGGATCTTTGAGTGAACTGACAGATTACAAGGATAAAATATGGCAATAATTGGGGAAACCAATGTCTCATAAACTTTATTTAAAAACAACAATGGGGTTTTGGTCTTGGCCTGATGGGTATTTATCCTACACTGCCAGGCTTCACTTCTTGGTTGGGTTTTCTGGACTTGGGCAGGTTAGCATTGGGTGTCTCAGATGGTAGTGTGGCACTCGGCACTGGCGGTTTGCCGCTGGCCACTTTGGGTTGAGAAGACTTCAAATCCTTCTGTTTATTGATTTGATTGTTGGGTGCCTCTTTGAGTTCAGTGCCTTCCCCAGGACTTTGGGAGAGTTCGGAATAATTCCCAGGGGGAGAATTGTCTATTTCACCGGGCAAACCACCGGTGTCAGGCGTTGGCACCCCAGGGAAATTCTTGGCATCTTGTACTGGCAGTTTGCTTGCAGAATCCTGCGGGACAGCTAAGAGTTTGGGTCCTAGCAGGCTGGTAACAACTTCTTTAATTAGTAGCGGGTTGTCGTGTTCCAAGCCTATGAGTCTGGCGGTCCGCAAAATGTTTTGTCCAGGGTTTGACTCTGGTTCTGTATTTTGAGATTTAGGAGCATCCAAATTGTCATTCCTGATACCCCTCCCAACTGAAGGCTGGCCTCCTCTGGGGGCAGGTCTTCAGGGAGGTTGTCAGGAGCCCAGGCGCCAAATTGGACTAATTGTTGTTCTGTGGCGGGCAGGGCGGTTTCTTGTTGTTTTTGTCTCGCTTTGCAGGGTCTCAGGCAATCATGGTGTAAGGTCTTGTCTTGCTTATGTTTCCCAAGCCCTTGCACAAGGTAAGTTTTATTGTTGTTTACCTTCAGAATGATTGCTGGCCCTAAACTCTTGGGTTGCAGTTTGCTTTTGTCTCTGTTCATGACCCAAACTTTGTCCCCAACTTCATGCCTATTGTGGATGGGGACAAAGGTTTTTTGCCGGCATTCATTTTCCTTTACTGTTTGTTTGCTGTTAGCCTCTACAATGTGAGGGTCTGAGCATGGGGGGACTCTGCTTGGAATTTCCAGTTTAAGTCCTGTCAATGCTTGAATGATATTTGGCTGTTTACCATATACCAACTCAAACGGGCTTTTTCTGGTGGATCTGTTCACTTGGGTTCAACACACAAGAATGAAGTTGGTAGCTGCTTATACCAGTCTTAAGGTCTCCTGGCAATGAGTTTGGCTAAGGCTTGCACAAGGCTACCATTAAGTTGCTCTACACATCCATTGGCCTGTGGGTGGTATGGTGTTGTTGCAGTGTGTTTGATCCCATTTTTTGCGAGGTATACATTGGTGGTTTCAGAGGTTAATTCTTTCCCTCCATCGGTTATCAGGAGTTCTGGCTTTCCAAACCTGCTGATTATCTCTTTGTCAATAAAGTGTTGTGCGTTATTGCCAGTGTGTGCCTTTACTACTTGGGCTACTGGCCATCTTGTAGCAAAGTCAATGGTGGTGATGATGTATTTCTTATCATTGTGTTTCCCTGGCATGGGGCCAACAATGTCAGGAGCCCATACTTTGAAAGGTAGTTGTGTGTGGATGGAAAGTACTGACTTTGGCAGGGTTTTGCTTTTGGCAAACTTTTTGCATACCTCACACTGGTCTAGAACTTCTTGAACATTGCAATATAAGGTTGGCCACCAGGCCTTGTGCTTAAGGAACTCATATAGGTTTTGGCTCTTGGTATGTCCAAGGTATCTGTGATAGCGTAGGATGGTGTCTACTTGCTGGTGTGTGGGGATGTAGGGAATGGCCGTGCCATCAGACATTTTTCTGTGTAGGGTCCCATATACATCAGAAAATAGATGCTCCTTTTTGATAACTGTTTCCTTTTTTATGCCGGTTGTGCCAGGGGAAAACCTTTGTCTTTTTTTGTAGTACTAAGAGAAGCCATTCTGGGTTGAGCCCATTTTCCCATCTTGAGGCATGGACATATAGGCAGGAGAGGGCGTCTACCATGGCAAGCTTTGCCCCAGGTTTGTACTGTATGAGCATGTTGAACCTCCTCAATAGCTCCATTCAGCAGGCTTGGCAGTGAGACAGATTTGCTTGAGTTTTGAAATATATGAGTGACTTGTGGTCAATCAATGCTGTGAATTCTTCCTGCTGCTCTAGGTAACAGCACCATTTGACTAGGCAGTGTACAATGGCCAGCAGTTCCTTGTTGTGGATAGGGTATTGACACTTGCCATCTGTCAATTTTTGCAATTCATAAGCTACGGGCAGGAAGTCACCGTCATTATTTTTGATTTGTAGTACTCCCCCAATGGATGCATCTGAGGAGTTGGTTTCCATTTGGTATTCCCCGTCACGTTTGGGGTATTGCAGGATGGGAGCTGTTGTGAGTTTCTCCTTGAGGCGTCTAAAACAGAGGTCATGTTGGGGGGTCCACACAAACTTGGATTTGGCACCTGTTATGGCGGATAAGGGGGAAGTCAAAACGCCACAGTCAGGTATGAAGCGGCATACATAGGCCACCATTCCCAAGAAGGTGTGGAGTTCCAACTTATCCTTGGGTGGTGGCATCTTGCAGATGGCCTTTATCTTTTGACTTTTGGGTTTGATGACGTCCTTTGAGACTATGTGTCCCAAGAAGGGTAGTTGCTCTCAGAAGAACTGGAATTTGGAGGGCTTGGCCAACAGTTTGTGTTGTGCCAAGGTAGCAAAGACTGCCTCGAGGTCTTTGTGGTGCTGTTCCACTGAGGGGCTGTAGACAATAATATTGTCCAGGTATACTAGGGCGTGTTTGCCTATGTGTGGTGCAAACACTTTTTTCATGAAGGTTACAAAGGTGGTTGGGGCATTGGTCATGCCAAAGTTGAGCACCACACATTTTTAGGAGCCATATTTAGTGTGGAATGCTGTTTTGAGGATGTCTTTCTGCTTGATGCAAATCTGGTTGTAGCCTGCTGTCAGATCAATCTTGGAGAAGACTGTGACTCCCCCTAAGGCATCAAAGAGGTCGTCAATCAGTGGTAGTGGGTAACAATTCTTAATGGTAACTTTGTTTAGGGCTTGGTAGTCTGTGACCAGACATAAGGTACCGTCCTTCTTAGCCACAAAGATTACCGCAGCCCCAAAGGGAGACTGTGAGGGGCAGATAAGTCCTTTTTCTAATGCCTCCTTGAGGTAGACGCGTAAGGCGTTATCTTTATTTGGGGTCAGTCTGTAGATAGGATGCGCCTTGGGTACAGTCCCCTTGAGTTGGATGGAGTTTTGGATGTGTTTCTCAGGGGGTAGCCCAGGTAACGCCTCCTTGAAGATTTATGGATTGTGGGCCACAATTTCACAGTCCTGAGGTGTAGTGGTATCCTGGTGGTCTTTGAAATGTATGATCTTGTACTGGCAGGAGTCCCAGTCAATTGCCTTCAGGTTTTGTTTCTTGTTCAGGGTCTCTGTGATGTGTACAAAGATGTGGTCACATAGGAGTTGGTCCACAGAGTCAGGGTATATCTGGTGGTTGACGCCTTCACGCTTGATGGTCAACACTGAGATCTCCCAGTTTATGTGAGAATTGTTCTTTTGAAACCAGTCTAGTCCCAGCATAATTTCAAACTTTGGGATGTCAATGACGGGACCTTGGATGGTGGAGTAGAGGTTCTCAAGCATGACAGAGAAGGGGGCAGTTCTTCTTTGTCACAGCAATGTAGTGTTCATCAGCCAGGACCACATTTTTAATCTGCAAAGGATTAGTGGCCAGCCTGAACTTATCCAAAAAGCTACTGTTGACCAGGGTTCAATCTGCACCCAAATTCAGCTGTGCTGAGCCTGTGTAACTACAAAAGCAGAAAGGATAGGACATCAGTTTATTGGGATGCCTGGCAGTGGTGTACAGTACCAGGTCCTCCAAGGGCACTTGGATCATTGGGCATTGGTCCACGTCCTTGGGTTGGTATTCATTGTTGGGCAAGTCAGGAGTTGCGTGGGGAAAGCTTGGCTTGCTTAGTGCTCTCCCTGGGCTTTTCCCTCATCTTGGTTGCCTTGGGTGGCAATGACACGGAAATGGGTACAATTTGACTGGCTGTTATTTCCACTCCCATTCCCATTTAAACCCATGGGTTTGTGGATGGTGTTATCCTGTTGCCTCCAGGGGATGGTTGACTGGAGCACCTGCCTGGATGGGAGTCCTTGGATCTTTCTTGTTTCCCAGTTTATGCCTTATGAAGTGCGTTGGAGGTTTGCTCTGCTTTCTCTGCTTCACGGTACAGGCTTTGCAGGTTGGTCACCTGGTCCAGGTTTACATACCTCACCACATGCAACTTGAGGGCGTTGTAGTACATGAGGTGTGTGGCTGGGGGGTCAAAGGCTAATTTAGATGGTGCGCAAAGTCAGAGTTCCTTGTAGGCGCAGGCAAGTTCCTTCACAGTGCCTGTCTGGGTTGGGTTCCTTACTTGGTGTATTATCATGAGCGCTGTGTCTTTAAGCACAAATATTTCCAGGAAAACTTGCTTGAAGGTATCCCAGTTCTTCTTGGTGTGCTCCTTGTGCCACTTGTTGCACCATGTGCCAATGTCTGTCATGGTAGGTTCCATCATAACAGGTATTATCCACCCAAGCAAGAAGGCCCAAAAAGCCAGAAAACCATTATCAAAATTGACCAAGTTCACGGATTTAAATCAAATGGTTGATCAAAAATGGGTTATTGCTGCTCCAGTCTATCAGCTGAAACCAGTTCCCCCTTTCAAATTGACATTGATAAATTGGCGTAATTTGAGGGTCACCCAATATAAGCTCATTAATCAGCATGGTTGTCAGAAACTAGTCACACAAGGTTTCTTTGCAACCTGGACCAGATACTTACTTGACAATGTGGAAGGAAAAGTAGGGCAAGACTCAAGTGGTATTGCTTAGTCAATTTTCTGATATATATATATTGAAAATTTTTACTGTTTCAACTCTAAGAGTTGAGTCCTCTCAAAGTTTTACTCAATAAAAATCATTATCCCAAGTTTTAATTTACTTTTTAAAAATGTATCCTGTGGTTGGGTTGTTACAATATATTCCTTACAATCTGATTCTTAACAGAATCATTTCTGGAAGATGGGGTCCTGCAGTTGGAACTTTGTTGTCAGTGCTGCCTAATGTTAATTTTGCGCCAACCAATTTTGCAGCTCCATCCCCCATTCTTGAAACTGAAAATTGTGTTGCCTCCCAATGTCCAGAATTTTATTCTGAAGATTTGTTGATGTTGTCTCAGGTCATTTATCTTGGGCTACTTTGGTTAGGATTAATTGTTCTGCTTAATCCTGGTATTACAATTGGAAATTTTACAAAAAGATTGTTGTGACTGTGCTGTTTTAGCAGAGTTATATGGGGAAAAATATTTAGAAGCTAGATAATAATCTTTATTGGAAGATAGTGATTATATATTTCATGTGAATCAAGAATAGTAGGAACAAGATTGGTGATTACACGGCTGGATGAAAGAAGGGGTGGCTTGATCCTGATAATGAGTCAAGCGCCAAAACAAGGTATTCACCATTAAGGATCATCATCTGTTCATGTTGTTGGATTTGGTAATTTCAGTTGACTTCCTAGTCTGGCTTTGAGTGACCAGGTAATTGGATTGCAGGTCAAAAACCTGCTTGGTTGCAACCTTGCTGGCGGTTTGAGCCTGCGGTTTTGACAACTTTACATATCAAATATAAAAACTCCACTCCTAACCCATTTATATCTAATCCCAACTCATCTAGAATAGCCCATCTTTCTTTGTGCACCCACTAATAAACACTTACATCTTAGTTATATGCACATCCAATCAATTTATGTAAACCCCAATAAATCAACTACTCACAACAGCCATCTTACCCTTACTACAACCTCACAATGCACCAATTGCACACCACCACTCTACCATCACATATATCCATCTGGACAGGTATACCCTTTCAAAACCCTGTAGGGGTCTAGCCTATAATACATCTCTGTATCCAAATACAACCACTCCTTCTCAACCCTCATGATATGGTCATCATCTTTAATCTACCACCTCATCTGTAAACCTCCCAAACCCTAAATTAATCAGGTGTGGAAGGTGGACTAAACCCATACCCAGGCTCTGGGATCTATACAACATACCAAATCCTCCAATTTTTTTTAAAAATAGCCAGATCAGTGCCTAGTAAGGAAGCCCTGCAGACACCACCTCAATACCCTGCAGGGGGTGATCCAAATCCCATAACAGACCAAGTGTATTATCTATCACCCCCCAGCTATCTTGCAATCCCCCACACCTAAAAATTCAGGGGATAGCTTGGATGATAGATTAACCCAATAGAACAAGGCAGCAGATTTGCCTTTAGTGTGCAGCTCTTTAGGGCAGAAACTTCTCCAACCACCTAATAAAAGCCCTGGAAAGGCCCTTTAAGCGGGCCCCAATGTGCCTTAAATATCCACTGGGGGTTGTTGAAGCAACTGTCAATCCAGGGAAGTGATTTAGCTAAGTACCATGATAGGAAAACCTGGAGATCTGAGTACACTATTGCATAATTACCACCATCCCCAACTTGCCTTGCCTCTAGATTCCGTCCAGAGGCTCTCCCATCAATCTGGGAATGTATTGAACTCAGGTATGTTTTACTGTTGCCTATTAGGACTACAATTGTATATTTTATAAGATTTTCTTGATCCCCACAGTGTCACCTCATTGCTGGTAACGGTTCACAGGACAATCTGCTACACCGTGCCAACAGGCTTCAACCGCATCCCTCTCCCACAGGACACAGAGTGGTGTTGGCCAGCATAACCCACCCTTTCATCACTGAAAGATGGGAACACTTTTCATACCCTTCCCAAAAAACAGAGATCCCTGTAGGATCCACCATCTATAGCCACAGGAAAGTGCCCCCAGCACAGCACCCACTCTAAGCTGTACAGGCACCCTCCTGGGGCTGACTGCACATGGGTGCAGAACAAACAGGCCCAACCAGCACCATTGACACCACCCAGCTGGGAATTGAAAGACTCTCAGGGGGATGCTGTTCAAGTAGAACTGCTCCCTGGGAGAGGGGGATGCTTAGTGCTTTGTTTGCTTGCCCAACAGGGTGGTTGGGGTTCGCCCTAGGATGTCAGTAAGGTATCCCCTTGTGGTGCTCTTAAAGGGTAGATTAGCACCCAGGGATGGTCATACCAAGGGGTATGCATCCTTAGACTGTGAGGTGAGGATGCAATGGGATCAGTTATCCTGGGAGGGGGTAAAGTCTCTCTGTCTGGGGCGCATGGATAGCTTTAAAGAAGCCTTACTGCTGCTGTGCAGGAATTGCTGCCCAGAACCATTGTTGGGGTGGCTTTCTGGGTAGGTAGCTGCTGAACTTAATAATCTGGAGGTATCTGGGAAGTGGAGTTGGGTACTTTGTGATGGAAAGATCAATTTAACCACTTGGGAAGTTAAAACAGGGGTGGCACATGAAGGGATGCCGGCTTCTGTTAACCTAGGTGGAGGTCACTGATGAGGGAAAGTATAGGTATGGGTCACTCATGGGACCTAGACATTAAGCCTAGGTGAAGGACACTGACAGGGGCTCAAGAGTATACTTAATAGATATTCTTGGTGAAAGGCTATTATTATCTTCTTGGAACAGTCTGGGGGAAATATGGAGAAGGCACTTCAGCATTTCTCCAATGGAATTTTCTGAGGAAGCAAAATTTAAACTGTTTTGCCTTGGTTTTTTCTACAGTGGCAAAATAAAGGGGGTGTTGAGAGAATAGCAGGGAAAATGTTCCCTGGGTGATTCCCTAAAGTAGATAGAGGTATTTTGCTATGAGAGCAGGATACAAAGCTGTTTTTTGAGACACTTTCCTTGATTTTACTATGATGGTAAAGATCTGGACAAACCGTTGAAGAGAGTCAAGGAACCCCATTTAAATAGTATTTGACTATTTAAATTGGTCAAGGTTGAGCACAGAGAAGATTGGTGCTAGAACAGGGGACAAGTTAATTCTTTGGTGTACAAAGTATTAACACTTCAAGAAGTTTGACCAATGTGAGTTTGTTTCCTATTTGGATTGCAATGCAACTTTAGAAATATTCAAGCTATAAATTTTCATTAATTAGTTGGGTTGGAGGCTTGTTTTCTAATGAATATCATTAGTTGGAAGCCAAAAGCTTAAAGCATGACCAAGAAAACAGTGAAGCAATACTTTAAGCTTTTGAAGAAAGCCATTATGAGGGGAAAATTTTGAGAACAAGGCACTATAAATAGGAGCTTGACTAGAAAGTTGAAGAATATTTTGATCACAGGCAGATTTTCAAGTGCTTAATCTGTATCTTTATGGTTACATGTCTTGTTGGTTTGGAATAGCCAGATTTCTTCTGAGGCGTTCCAAAGTTTTTTCTGAAGAAGTAGCTGTTCAAAATGACTCCAGAACAGTGGCAAATTAGAAGTTTTATAAGGAGATCTTTTTATTATTATAAAGGCTTTCACAACTCATACCTATTCATAAGCATTATGGCTTTGGAATATTTCCTTCACAATATACCCAAGTGTTGGAAAAGAGGAGTAGTAAATACATCTCTGTAGGAAGCTTTCTAGGAGCTAGAAACTGGTAAAGAATGTACAAGATTAGCAAGAGGATAGAAACTTAAATTAATAGTAATTTTTTTCTTTTAGAAGTTAGTTAACTATCCTCTTAAACGTAAAGTCACCCCCCTTTGGCCCTGGATAGGACCATTTTCTCTTGAAGAACCAAAAAAAACCATTGCAAAGTCCAGCCAAACCACTGAATTCTCTGGGGGATTTGGCGCATACCATTGATGAGAGATCTGTTCTAAATTACCCCTCTCAACCTGCGTCCACCAGCGTTAAAATTTTTTCCAATCTGAAAAAAACCCCTAATTAATTTGGACTATTTGTTAGCTTAGTTTTGTCTGTATTTGAAGCAAATTCACATTATCCAATCATAATCCTCCAAGTTTTTAGGTTTCCCTGCCCTAAATCCCTGGATTTAAACCACCCTGTTCAACTCATAAGACACAACTAATCAGACTGGTTTAAGGATATTAGTCTAAAACTCTCTAACCCCCTGACTCTGGCCTGCAAAATTTCTCCTCTAACCAACCAGGAGGCTCCCCTGCTCCTGGTGGCTCCAAAATTGACTAACCCACTCCTTACTTATATGCTTTTCAAAACGAGGTTCAAACATAAAATTTATTGGTAGAACCTATATATTCTTACTTTAAATTTGATGTTTTTAAAGCAAAGCCCAACTATGAAGTTGGTTTTAAAGGCCTATGGATTTATTTTGCGGTCTTCTCTGCCTCCAGTAAAAATTTGAGTGACTCAAACCAGCAGAAAACCCCCTGCTACCCTGGAAGTTTACTCTCTCAATTTCTAATGTTGCAACTGAACCAGTGAGGATTCAGTATTTATTTTGGGGAAGACACCAGTCCAATAGAAAGGACAAGAATGAATACAATAAGGTGTTGTTTATTTTAGAATACTGTGATTAATATACTATATGAGGAAAGCCACCAGGCCACAAGGGGGTGACATGTTCCATGTAAGGTTCAGAGCCAAGGAATAACTTGTGTGGGAATCAGCAGTCAAATTGGTAGCGCTCTTAATTAGAAGAAAGTGCCCACAGTTCAACATTGCCATCAGATTGGTTCATGTTATTAGACACGCCAAGGGGCAACTCATCAAGTGCCCCCTATGTATTGTAAGATATGTTGGCAGGCAAGTCCAGAAACTTAGTTTCAACACTAAAGTCCCTACAACCACCAAAGATTTGCAGGAAATTTCTGAAATTTTCAAAAATGATACTCCCAGTTATCAAATTTGTCATATTTTCAGTGCTTCCTGTGCTGTTTCTCCTGCGTGTGGTTTCCCCCAATGTGTGATATTTCTTCTTCCCTCTCAACCACCTCTTTCAGGGAGGACTCTTCTTGCCTCCTCTATGTTCTGGATGACCTCCCTGGAAGGGCCTGTAGTGTACTGGCTTCTAGTAGTGTTTGCCTTCAAAACCTTGCTCCTGACAATGAAGATCTCTCCCTTTCCCAGGGGATGCCTTCTCCACCCTCTTCACAGGTGACATTGGCCTCTATGTCTGAGATTGTCAATGAGGTACCTCTCCTTGAGGCGTCCTGTTGTGTTCTGAGGCGCAACACAGACACACAATAGGAAATCTTAACCTTAGGATTAGATTTGTATTAAGCCTTGGGTTAGTTGTTAGGGAAGGTGAAGTAATTAACTTGTGGCCCTGAATGATAAATCTCTACTATTTGTGGCTAGAGAGAGGCGCCAAAGTACTTGGAGACATAAAGAAAAAATTTAATATAACTTAATTTTTATTGATGAAAGCAAAAGCAAGGGATTCATCCTCAAAAAAAAAGCCACCAAAGGCAAAATCAAAAGAGCGTGAATATGAACATTCACAACACGTCCCCACAGCTGACAGCAACAGTGGCAAAGTTGACTGTAGGGATGTAAAAGTGAGAATTCAAAAGTGAGAATGTAAAAGTGGCCATGTTGACACTTTTAAAATTTTAAAATTAAATTAAAACAGCTCATCTGAAATTAAAATTTATTATGGTCATATAAAATACTTTTTATTCATTTTCCCAACTAAAAAAGTCAAGAAAAAGTAATTACTTCATTATAAAAAGCCATTTTGAAAATTTAAAAAGTGTTGACATGGCCACTTTTACATTCTCATTTTTGAATTCTCACTTTTACATCCCTACAGTTGATTTTGCCACTGTTACCCAGCTGACTATGTCAACCCTGGGATGTACCCCCTGGCTTCTGTCAGGCATGCCCCTGATGGCATCCAACACCTAACTCCTATCAATGTCCCCCACTTTGTCCTCATGGACCCCTGTTAGAGTGGTCATCCCATTATTGCACTGGATGGCATCCTGGTGGATCCTTCCCCCAGGATGAGAGCCAAACTTAGTTAGTTTAGCCCTATTTTCATATTAAAGTAGTTGTACACACCCAGGGAAGGAGACCCAGGAAGATATCATGATTCATAGTGAAGATGCCAGGATGCTAGTAGGGAAAGTGCTAGAGGGAAATTGAGGTCTGCAGGTTTGCAGAAGCATCACAGTGCACTGGAATTAAAGCTCAGCCACTTGAAGAATGTCACCCAAACCAGCCAGTCCCTAGCTTTGATCTAGGGCATTCATTGGTGCCATCTGAAGAGCAGATGTACCACAAGTGGGGTAAAATTGACCTGAGGGTGGAGACTCTAAATGTCATGTGGATGAGATCTTTGCTGTATGTTCTCTTATATCCTGAAGTTTACTTATTTATGGACCCTGAAACCCTTAAAAACTCATGTTCCTGAGCAAACACAGTATTGGAATCCTTGGGGGAACTCTTTAAATAAATTAGCTCTTAAGGAAGTTTGGCTTCAAATTATTTAAACTACAATTTTAGGTTCATCAAGGTATCTTCTGGAGATTTTAAGTGGCTCATAGGCAATGAGTTACCCATTGAAAAGGAATTAAGACTAGAAATTTTAAATCCAGATAGTGGAGTCATCATCATTATTTTTTGAAAATGTGATAATTTCATAGTAGTCTAATTTTAAACAGAATAGACAATATTTTATGTATATTTTGATAAATGGGTTATTATGAAGGGTCACTATATCTGTTAGCTAGCTGGACTGCTTTGGAGAGATAATAGTGGTTAAGACAATTTATCCCTTGAGGCTGAAAGTTTTTCCTTTTAAATTGATCTATCTAGTGGGTAATACTGTCTTCTATTTCTGGGGTAATTTTTAGTAGACCCAACCTTTGGGCAAGTTGTCAGGATTGTCAATTTGTTACCCCTCAAAACCCAGGCCCAAGGGCGGGATTCAAACCCTGAACCTGAATTCCTGCGGGCTGCATGTCACAAGTGACAAACTCCTGTCAACTATGATAATCAAAAGGCCTCTACTATGGGAGTCAAACCCTGATGCCCTGCAGGCCGCCAGCCTGCAGGGCCAGCCACCCAACCGCCTGCAGTTTTTGGGGTTCAAATCAGTATCATTTGACTTTGGAGAATCTCCTGAAGCCTGATGAACCAAGTTTGCCTACAACAATGCCCCCCGCGCTAGAGGTCCCCATTAACCCAACCAATCAACGGCCTGGGTTAGCCACAGACCCCGTAATAACCCAGGCCACTACAGAAGAAGAAACAAAGATACCTTCTATAAGAAACGGGCCACCCAGAGATGACCCGTCCCGTGACCTGGTTAAGGAATTGGAATGCTCTAGTTGCAATTACGCTAATGAACTAACCCCCGCAATTGTTGCCACCAAGGGCTGTGAAGACCTAGTAGATGGGGAAACCCAGGCCACAAAAATCTTTGAAAGTTTTGCCATGACAGATGGGCATACTTATACCCTGGGCCGCCAGGAAGATGCCCATTGCCATCCTTGCAATAAAGTGACATAAACCTTTTGTTCAACCAGATCATACCATACTTGTTATTAGTTTTACTTCATCTACAGTCTACTCCTAGCAACTCTGCCCCACGTGTTCACCTACCCCAAGAAACCACGGACCAGCCCCCTAAACTTAACCATCCACCAGGAGCTCCCTTTGGCCCAGTACATTTTACTGAGTACCCACCCAACCTGGAGTATTCAGAGTTTACTCTGGAGGAGATCCTAATCCACGACCCTGAAGCTAGGACTAGAGAGACCAAAGTCCTTTACAGAGAAGGCACCAAAATTATCCGGCCCCCTCTGCTATTCTGAGACAAGTATAATTTCTTGCCCGCATATTTGGTCCCAATGACGCCACCCCTCACCCCTCAGCCCAACCGCCCGCAAGAATCTGTTGCCGCTGATGAATCCACTTCCACCAAAATATTTGGAGTGATGTATATCACCCTCACTGGGTTGATTGATTCCATGGTACCTACAAGCGGACCTTGGGCAATCCTTGGGAAATCATTATCTTATATTGTAAAGTTAGCCCCAATTCTGTGGTGGACTCTCCCTGCTGGGCCCACAGGCCGGCTGCCTGTGAGTCCTCAGGAACCCCCCACAGGTTGGATCCCTGACATTATGGCAATCTACCTCAAACACAGTAACCTGGGCCCCAAGATGTTGTTAACTCTTGGGGCATCTTGTATGCTATTTTTATTGATTTCATCTTGCTATGTGTACAAGTTAGCTACCAACCTGATCACCACAGTGACCCGACACTGAACCAACCCTGAACAGAATGACACACTGCCTGGCAAGGAGAAGACCAAGACCCCAAACTTGCAGGTGCAGAACTTCATAGTAAACCAGACCACAACCTGGGTAGATATGCCCCAGATGGGGAAGCTCACCCTAGAAGAAGCCAGAAGAGCAATGCCAGTCCTCTGCCTCTGTTTTCAAGCCAACACAAACTCATACTCTAACGACACCAAGAAGGTCCTTGGAGTAGCCTCCATGCTCTCCAGTGAAGCCCTGGACTGTTTTGGGAAAGCGACCGCCAAGGACGTCAAGTTTTGCCTAGACTAATCCCAATTTGAGAGCAAACTGATGGCCACAGGCAACAACCAAGATACCCGCCACCACGCCCTACTCAGCCTACTGAAATCTGACAGGGATCACAAACTCTGCAAGCTTACACCGACAAGTTTTTGAAGTTGAAGGCCAGAACCCAACTTGAGGACAAGTTATCAGTGATCCTGTACCGCAGAGGAGCCTGCCTGGCCCTGAAGGAGCTCCTCAAGCACCACCCACCTACGCTTGGCCTGGACAAACTACTCCCCTTGTGCAGAGGGTTGAGCCTCAACCAAGAAGGTACCTCCTCCTCCACCTAGTGCGTGAACCAAGCCCAGACACCCAGCAGACCTGGGATGTCTCCAGATGAACTACAGCGTCACTACTGCAAAGGCTTGTGTTTCTATTGTCCTAAACCTGGGCACCTTACCAAGGCTTGCCCCAAGAAGAGTAACTCCTCAGTTTCCTTGACGCAAATAAACACCTCTACTCAATCTTATAAGTTTATCTAAGTTGAAGCCAAGACACCCACAACATCCAAGACTGTGGGAGCCTTCATTGACACTGGAGCAGAAGAGAGTTTCATCAACACCATTCTTGCCAAGGACCTTGGACTGAAGGCCACCAATGAAAGCGTCAGAGTAATCATGGGGAACAGTTCTCATGACCTGGGTTACAGGTGCGCTACTGAATTGCCCCTGAAAATTGGGCAGAACTTGTACCCAGCATTCCCCATCATCCTGAAAGGACTTCCCCACTCCCTGATCCTTGGGGACGTGTGGTCACAAAGGCACAGCGCTATTCTGAACTTTTGAAATCAAACAGTTGCCTTGAAAGGAGACAATTTGTTCAATGTGGTACCGTTCCAGTTGGGCCCATCAAGCAAGAAACCTGATACACTCCTGACCTTGAGATTGGGACCCAGCATGGGATGCCTACCTTCCCCCTTAGAGAAGTGGAGCCATGTCTTCAGTGAGGAAGCAGCAACCCAGCAACCCAGCTCCCCAGCCACTCCATCTATGGCCACACCATTGACCTGCTACCTGGGATTCAATCACACCACAGACCCATATACAGCTGCAATCACTGCAAACAAGAAGCACTGAAGGCTTACCTGGAGGACATGACAGAAAAAGATTTCATCCAGGTGTCTAAAAGCCCTTGCTTGTTGCCCATGCTGTTTGTAGGAAAGAAAGACAGTGGGATGCGTCCCTGCGTAAACTACCAGAAACTGAACAACATCACTGTAAAGAACCACTACCCCATTCCCAACGCTGCAACCTTTGTGACGTTCTGACGGGAGCCCAGGTGTACTCAAAGATTGACCTGAGAGACGACTTCAACTAAATCAGAATCAAGGAGAAGACAAATACAAGACGGCTGTCAAAACCAGATACAGTTTGTACAAATACCTAGTGATGCCATTTGGGTTATGTAATGCTCCAAGTACTTTTCAAAGGATGATCAACTCAGTCCTAGGCAAGTACCTCAACCAATTCTGTGTGGCATATTTGGACAACATCCTCATATACAGCAAATCACATGAAGAGCACTTCAAGCACCTTGACCTGATACTGGAGAAACTCTTGCAGGCCATCCTACATACCAAGCTGAAGAAATGTAAATTCTTTCAATCTGAAGTCAAATTTCTGGGATATGTGGTGAAGACTGGCGGGTTTGCCATGGCGCAAGACAAAGTGAAGCTGTAACAACCTGGCCAGTACCCAAATGCAGAAAAGACGTGAGAAGCTTTTTGGGCCTGGTAAATTATTGCAGGGATTTCATCCAAAAAAATTCTCAGATCACATTGCCCCTGACCCGTCTCTGCTCTGACAAGGTCTAATTTGTCTGGACTGACAAGTACACCTCTGCTTTTGTGACCCTGAAGGAAGCCTTCATGTCTGCCCTGGTCCTTGCCATGCTTACCCAGCTAAGCTTTTTGTGCTGGAGACAGATGCGTCCAACTTTGTGGTGGGTGGGTTCCTTCTTCAGGAAGGAGGAGATGGTATGCTACATCCTGTAGCATATTACTCCAAGAAGATGCTACCAGCTGAAGGGAACTACCCAATATATGAAAAGGAGATGTTAGCTATAATGAAGACATTGAAGCACTGGCGCAGGTATTTGTGCGGTGCTGAAAATCTGGTAAAAGTTCTGACAGACCACAAGAACTTAGTCTACTTCTTCAAACCCCGCCAGCTGAACCAACAACAATCAAGATGGGCCTTGGAATTAGCGGACTACACCTTGACCATAGACTACAAGCCAGGAAAGATTAATGTGGTACCAGACGCCTTGAGCAGGAGAGCCGACTTGATCCCCTCCTCTACAGAAATCAAGGACTGCAACACCCACACACTACTAGACCCCGCCAGCCTAGGGATACATCTGAAGTACCTAAAGATTGCCGCCAGCAAACCCAATGTGATAAAAGCCCAGAAACAGGACACCTACTCAACCAAGCTAGTCAAAGCCCTGACAAAGGACCCGGATTGCCACCACTCAAAGAAAGGGTATTCCCTGAAAGGTGCTACCCTGCTGCTCCACAACAGAATCTACGTACCCAAGGGCCACACCCAAACAAACATATTGATTGACCACCATGACTCAGAGATGGCCGGCCACCCTGGTAGACACAAATCCCTCTCAAGTATCAAGCAGAACTACGCATGACCGTGCATGGACAAGGAAGTAGCGCATACATCAATGGTTGCAAAACCTACAGAAGAACCAAGACACGTCACTCAAAGCCAGAAGGACTACTGAGACTCTGGACATCCCTGCTGGAACCTGGAAGTCAGTGTCAATGGACTACATAGTAGAGCTCCCCCCTTCAAAACCCTTTGATGCAATCCTAGTAATGATTGACCGTTTCACAAAAATGTCCTACTTCATCCCAACCACTACCCACTGCACAGCAGCTGAGACTGCCAGAAATCTCCACAACCGCATCCTGACACAACACGGCACCTCAGAAGAAATCATCACCAACCAAGGACCCCAGTTCATGTCCCACTACTGGACCCAAGTGATGAAAGACCTTGGAATAAAACGTTGTGTGTCAACCTCCTACCACCCACAGACAGACAGACAACCCAAACAGGTCAACCAAATCCTGGAACAATACCTCTAATGCTATGCCAACGCCAACCAGGACAACTGGGTCAACATGCTTCCCATGGTGCAATATGCCTATAACAGCAAAGACCACGCATCCACGGGTATGTCTCCCTTCAAGGCCAACTACGGATTTGACCCATCTTGGGACCCTAGTATTGGTAGCAAGGAACAGAATACTGCAGGACAAACCTGAATTGAACAAATATATACCACCCAAGAGACCTGCCTTAGAAACCTGACTTGCGCTGTTAAGACCTACAAGGCGTTTGCAGATAAGAAAAGAGTCCCTGGGAAGCCTCTGGAAGTAGGCAACAAAGTGTACCTCAACTCTTGGAAGGTTCCCCTACATGTACCCAGTAGGAAGCTAACACACCGCCACTGTGGACCATACAAGATCACAAAGCAAATAGGAGAAGTGGCATACAAACTAGAGCTACCACCTACTTGAAAAATCCACAACATCTTCCACTGCTCACTGTTATTCAAGAAGGAAGGAACCTCCCTTCCCCACCAGAAGATCAAGACCAAACCCCCACCCATCCAGGAGGGACACTCAACCAAATACAAAGTAGAGTACATCCATGGACACCGCCTCCACTACAAGACCCCACAGTACTATGTCAAATGGGTGGGTTACCCACCCAAAGAAAGCACCTGGGAACCAGTCTCCAACCTACCCAACGCATAAGGAGCCATACAGCAATACTTGGAAAAGAGAACTGGGAAGGAGGAGGGCAACGGGGGAGAATGGGATGATATCACAAGTGACAAACTCCTGTCAACTATGATAATCAAAATGCCTCTACTATGGGAGTCAAACCCTGATGCCCCGCGGGCCGCCAGCCTGCAGGGCCAGCCACCCAACCGCCTGCAGTTTTTGGGGTTTGAATCAGAATCAAATTTGACTTTGGAGAATCTCCTGAAGCCTGATGAACCAAGTTTGCCTACAACAATGCCCCCCGCAATAGAGGTCCCTGTTAACCTAACCAATCAATGGGCTGGGTTAGCCACAGACCCCGTAATAACCCGGGCCACTACAGAAGAAGAAACAAAGATACCTTCTATAAGAAACAGGCCACCCAGAGATGACCCGTCCCGTGACCTGGTTAAGGAATTGGAATGCTCTAGTTGCAATTACGCTAATGAAATAACCCCCGCAATTGTTGCCACCAAGGGCTGTGAAGACCTAGTAGATGGGGAAACCCAGGCCACAAAAATCTTTGAAAGTTTTGCTATGACAGATGAGCATACTTATACCCTGGGCCGCCAGGAAGATGCCCATTGCCATCCTTGCAATAAAGTGACATAAACCTTTTGTTCAACCAGATCATACCATACTTGTTATTAGTTTTACTTCATCTACAGTCTACTCCTAGCGGCTCTGCTCCACGTGTTCACCTACCCCAAGAAACCACGGACCAGCCCCCCAAACTTTACCATCCACCAGGAGCTCCCTTTGGCCCAGTACATTTTACTGAGTACCCACCCAACCTGGAGTATTCAGAGTTTACTCTGGAGGAGATCCTAATCCACGACCCTGAAGCTAGGACTAGAGAGACCAAAGTCCTTTACAGAGAAGGCACCAAAATTATCTGACCCCCTCTGCTATTCTGAGACAAGTATAATTCCCTGCCCGCATATTTGGTCCCAATGACGCCGCCCCTCACCCCTCAGCCCAACCGCCCACAAGAATCTGTTGCTGCTGATAAATCCACTTCTACCTAAATATTTGGGGTGATGTATATCACCCTCACTGGGTTGATTGATTCCATGGTACCTACAAGCGGACCTTGGGCAATCCTTGGGAAATCATTATCTTATATTGTAAAGTTAGCCCCAATTCTGTGGTGGGCTCTCCCTGCTGGGCCCACAGGCCAACCGTCTGTGAGTCCTCAGGAACCCCCGCAGGTTGGATCCCTGACACTGTGGGCCCCATGGACCAAGAGCCCACCCGCCTGCATTTTTCTGATATTGAGCCCCCACAAGCTGAAGCCCCTGCTAAGTCCCAAAGCCAGAATACCAGTACATGTTTAATAATGATATTTCCAAAGGAGGAGTTTTTTTGAATTGCCTAATTGAGGCAGAGAAGGTGCAGCTGTGAACTTCATGAGCTTGAAGTCCTCTCAAGTAACCAATTAAACTCAACTGCCAAAGAAAAACCCAGGCTTTGGGCCTGGCCCCGTGACCACAGCCAAAAATCAAGGAAATCAAGTGACCAATTTGGACGTTCTGACCAATGAGAGAACATCCAGCCAAGTTGCCATTTTTCCGCTCATACACCTGGGCCTCCTGGCCACCCGCCTGCATTTCCCCCAATATTTTGATGAAGCCCTTGTGGGAAATACTAATTTTGGAGGCAGGATGCTATATATGCCTATAGATTCTGTGCTCAAATCTTATTGCCATTTTTGAATAAAGGTTATGTTATTTTAGCTCATGCAGCCTTTGCCTTATTTTGTATTTGCTATCTACTAATTCTGTTCAAGATCTCCTGGCCCTCCTGCCCCACCACCTGCAGTTTTCTGTCCTCCTGGTGTACCCTTTGGGCCCGTCCATTTTACCGACTACCCTCTGAAATCTGAATACAAGGATTACACCCTGGAAAATATACTCAAACTCAATCCTTTGGCCCGCATACAATCTGCAGTTAGATACAACTGACAAGGCCTGTGGATATTTTCAACACACAAGTTGTTCAGAGGGTTTTTTAATTATCTCCCTGCTTACAACCTGTCCATGGATCCACCTGTGACACCAAAACCCATGCCTGCTTCCGCACCTGACCTCCCAACCAACCAACCATACTGGCAAGCTGTTTGGGATTGTGTACATCACCCTCACAGAGGTGATTGACACTATAATCCAGGACGATGGCCCATGGTCTTGGGTGGGGAAGTCTGCCTCCTACCTTTTTAAGTTAGCTCCCCTCTTGTGATGGGCATTGCTGCAAAAAACCCAGCCTGGGTTACCCCTGGAAACAACAGGCTGGCTGCCCAAGACTAGATCCCTGACATTATGGCAATATTTATTAAACCTGGTATCCTAAGCTCCAAGATGTTGTTAATTCTTGGGGTATCTTGTATGCTTTTGCTAATAATAATCACTTATTACAACTATAAGATGACTATGAACCTGATCTCTTCCATGTGGAAGAATGTGAACCTAAATGACCCAAAGAGAACCAACACCACTACCGCTGACGCCAACAAAGCTCCCTTCTCCCAAGTGCAAAATGTGGTTGTGAATCAGTCCCTCACAAAGGTAGAGATGCCTCAGATGGGGAAGCTCACACTTGAGGAAGCTTGACGTGCCATGCCAATCCTCTGCCTGCATTTCCAAACCAACACCCCCTCTTACTCCAGTGACACCAAGAAGATCATTGGGGTTGCTTTGATACTATTGGGGGGCACCTTAGACTGGTTTGGCAAGGCCATGGCTGAAGACGTAGAATTCTGCTTAGAATACGCCAAGTTTGAGGCTGAGTTAATTGCCAGTGGGGAAGATTACAACACTAGATACTATGCCCTGAATTCTCTGTTAGAAATTTGATAAGGTCCCCAACCCATCCAAGCATATATTGACAATTTCCTCAAACTGAAACCCCACACCCAACTCAAGGACAAACTGGCAGCCATTATCTTCCAAAAGGGAGTCAACCTAGCAATGAAGGACCTGTTGAAACATCACCTGCCAACCCTCAGCCTAGACAAGCTGATTCCCCTGTGCAAGGGTCTTAGCATGAACCAAGAGAATGCTGGCCCCTCCCAGACCCGCCAACCCCACACATCAACTCCCAACAGAACAGGGATGTCACCTGAAGAGCTCCAACAACATTACCGCAAAGGACTCTGTTTCCACTACCACAAGGCGGGCCACTTGACCAGAGCCTGCCCTAAGAAGAACACTTCCCCAATCTCATTGGCGTAAATAAACACTTCTTCCCAGTCTTAAAAATTCATCCAAGTGACCATAGAATTAGAAGGAAACAAGCGCCAGATTGAAGCCTTTATTGATACAAGAGCAGATGAAAGTTTCATTGAAGCCAGCCTAGCAGAGTAATTAGGCTTGACAGCCTCAGAGCGTAGTCTACAAGTAATCATGAGAAACAGCTCTTTGGACACCAGCTATGAGTGTGAACAAGAACTTTTGTTGACCATTGGACACAATGTATACCCGTTGTCCCTGATCCTCTTGTCAGGACTACCCCACCCCCTTATACTGGGTGACTCCTGGTCCAACAGACATGGTCTGATCCTGAAATATTGCAAGAAAACTGTCATGTTGGGCCAACCTGAATCCTGTGACACTGTTCCTTTTTGCATGAGCCATGACTGATCCCCTACCAACAAAATCTTGACCATAAAGATAGAACCTAGTGTTGGGATACTTCCTATCTCCTACAGAGATGGAACCATGTGTTATGTGAAGAAGCAGCCACAAAACTTTCCAGTCATTCAATCTACAACCACATCATAGACCTGCTACCAGGGACCCAACCACACCACGGCCCCATCTACAGCTGTAACCACCGCAAGCAAGTAGCCTTTAAAGCATACCTTGAGGATATGAAAAAAAGGGTTCATCCAAGTGTCAAAAGCCCCCTACTTGTTGCCCATGCTGTTTGTAGAAAAAAAAGATAGTGAGATGTGTTCATGCGTAAATTACCAAAAACTGAACGGCATTATGATGAAGAACCGCTATCCCATCCCAAATGCCAACGACCTCTGTGATGTACTGACTGGAGCCCAGGTGTACTGAAAAATTGACCTTAGAGATTTGTTCAACCAAATCCAAATCAAGGACAGAGACAAGTAAAAGATAGCCTTCAAAACCTGATATGGGCTGTACAAGTACCTTGCAATGCCCTTTGGCCTCTGCAACGCCCCCAGTACTTTCCAAAAGATGATCAACTCTGTCCTAGGCAAGTACCTCAACCACTTTTGTGTTGCATATTTGGACAACATCCTCATATACAGCAAAACACAAGGAACACTGTTGCAACCGAGTTTCCCGCCTTGCCTGCTAACATATCTTACAATACACAGGGGGTGCTTGATGAGCTGCCCCTTGACGTATCTAATGTTATGGATTAATCTGATGGCAACATCAAATGGCGGGTACTTCATCCTAATTTGGAGCACTGCCAATTCAACTTGCTGATTACTGCACGAGTTATTCCTTGGCTCCAAACCTTATATGGAACTTCCCACTATGCCACCCCCCTTGTGGCATTCCCCATATAGTATATTAATCCAAATATTCTACAATAAACAATACTTTATTCTTATTATTCTGTCATTTCTATTGGACTGTTGTCTTCCCCAATTACAAGTACTGAACTCTCATTGGTTCAGTTGTAACAGTGGTAGCAGCAGTAGGTTATCAACCTACCTAAAACAAAATTCCCCTAAGAAAGGACAGAGTACAGGCTGTATGGCTACTCCCCAACAAGAGACCTTCCTGCCAATCCCCAAGGGGGACATCCCTGAAGGGTATGTCATCTATCAAGACCAGTTAGTTCTCACCAGCGTCACCACGCCCCAGTCAGACCTGTCCCAACACATGCTCAACCTTCAGTTAGAATCCTTTGATGGTGGTGTCAAGGGGACCAACATTGTCAGTTGGCTACAGTCCACTAAAACCCGCCTTCACATCTGCCAGGCTTCTGAGCCCATGTGGGTTGCCACCGCGTCTGGGCGCCTCACAGGGCTTGCCGCTGTGTGGTTCACCAACTGGGCCAGCCAGGAACTTGACGTTACCTGGGCGGCATTTTGAGACGCCGCCAAGTCCTGTTACAGTGAAGCCTTCTCTCCTAATGTTGTGGGAACTCCTCTTCTAGCAATCAAGCAAACTGGTTCCGTCCCTGAGTACCTTGCTGCCGCCCCAGAAGTTGTGACTGACAGAAATGCAATGTTACTCACCCTCATTGTTAATGGATTAAACCCCATATCTGTAAGTGGGTCCCCATAGGTTGCTGTACCTCCATTGCTAACTGCTATAAAGCCATTGTGGAGGCTAATAACCAGGCCTCAATGGGCTTCTGCCATACCAGTGACGCTCCACCCCAACTATGTACAACATCAGACAATGGCCAAAGTCAAGTAGGCTGTTGTCAACAACATCACCAGGAAAATGGGACCAAACGCCCCCGCAAGGGGGGAGCTCCAGCTAGCACAGATTGAGGACCTGGGAAAAGCCTGAGGGTTGTAATGACAAGAGGCCTTACAACCCCACCTGACCCATCCTCTCAATTCCTCCTTGCCAAGAATCTCTGTGACTACAACGTTCACAAAGTTGAAACCCTGGACATCTTTCAAGTCCACAGTGACAACCCTGTATTGCAAGCGAGCCACTCCTCAAATAAAGTAACACACTTGTCCTATCCCTTCTGTTTCTGTGGGAACACCCACAAATTACTGGTATATACTGGGGCTGACCACACTATGGTGGACCAGGTATTTACCAACTCTCAACAATTAGACCAAGTACCCAGCAGGTTAAAGGCTGTATAAGTAGCTGACTCCTGCAGAGTGGCCATCACCCACAAGACGGTACCCTTCTATATGAGAATAAAGAACATCCAGTTTAAGCTCTCTGGACCAATCATGGCCGGACTCAGCCACAACGTGATTTCTGGCCTTGACTGGCTACAACATAACCGTCCCTACATTAACTGGGAGACCTCTGTCATCACCCTCAACAGAAATGGGGTGGGGTTCCAGATTTACCCTGTGGAAATGAGCAAGTTACTCCACAATACTGTTTTTGTCAGAACAACAGAGACAGGCTCATACAATTTCAAGGGAGTAAAACTAGACTTCAACCAATGTTCAGTAAAAGTTATCTGTGCTGAACTACCAGCGGTCCCTACCTTGTCATCATCCCCACCACCAGCGCTTGCGGCCCTCCTTGAGGAGTACAAGGATGTATTCAGTGAGACACTTGAACAACTACCTCCTTCCCGGGAGATCCAGCACACCGTACAACTTCAAGGATCCTTACCCAAAGCACAACTGTTATACCGTCTCACACCAAAGGAAGATGAAACCCTCCGCCAGCACCTTGTGGAGCGCTTGATAACGGCTTCATTTGCCCCTCGCTCTCTCCATACAGGGCGGCGGTCTTATTTGTAGCCAAGAAGGACAGGTCCCTTTGCCTGGTCACAGACTACCGCGCCCTAAATGAGGTGACAGTTAAGAACAAGTACCCCCTGTTGCTGATTGACAACCTGTTCAATACACTTGCAGGTGCAAAGGTCTTTAGCAAGATTGATCTCACTGCAGGGTACAACCAGGTCTGCATTGCACCAGGGGAGGAGGCAAAAACTGCCTTCCACACACACTACAGATTGTTTGAGTGTTGTGTCATGAACTTTGGAATGACCAACGCTCCCTCCACCTTTGCAATGTTGATGAACAAAGCATTTGGGGACCTGATTGGAAAATGTGTGGTTGTGTACCTTGACAACATTATTGTCTTCAGTCAAGATCAAACCACACACCTCCAACACCTCCGTGCTGTCCTTGACACCCTTTGGAAAAACCAGCTAAAAGTTAAACCCTCCAAATGCAAGTTCCTCAAATTGGAGCTTTTATTTCTTGGTCACACCATCTCTTTCAAGGGATAAAGCTCAACCCTGCCAAAATCAAGGCAATCACCAGCATGCCACCTCTCACTGATGTGGGCCAGGTGTGTACCTTCTTGGGCATGGTTGCCTATGTGTGCAAGTTTGTCCCCAATTGCAGAGAGCTAACTGCACCTCTTACTGAGCTCCTCAATACCAAGTAGCGCTTCCATTGGACCCCTGTCAGAGATTGAGCCTTTGAGACGTTGAAGCAAAGGCTCACAACCGCACCAGTCCTGCAGTTCCCCAATCAGAACCGACATTACAAACTAGAGAATGATGCATCTGAAAGGGCCATAGGGGGCGTGCTAAGGGTAGAAACTGATGATGGTGTCTTCCTTCCCGTGGCCTATGAGTCCAGGAAACTTACTGACTCAGAAAAACGCTACCCCTCCATGATAAAGAGTTGGCAGCCATTGTACACTGGGTTGAGAAGTGGTGCTGTTACCTGGAAGGTGCTACCTTCCCACCCCGCGTTCTGATGGACCACAAGTCACTCCAGTACTTCAACACACAGTCTCACCTGACACGCCACCAAGCAGGATGGGTGGAGCACCTATCCCCCTATCAGTTACGCATCAATTACAAACCTGGAAAGGAACTTGTCACGTCTGACGCTCTTTTACAACTCTACGTAGCGTCCATCACTGGTGATGATGGGTTAGATCCGGATTTGCCCATGCTCTACCTCTGCCCTGAAGCAACCTGCTACGAGGGCCTTAACTCGGTCACCATCTCCAAGTTGAAGGACAACAAAAGCCAGCTCACCACTGATGCTGGTAACGTCTGCCGCCGGGCAGAGATAGGTGAGAAGACGCCTTACATTCCCACCACACAACAAGGGGACACCATATTGTACTACCACCAAACCCTGGGTAACATCAGAGGACATAACCTCTTTGAGATCATGAAACATAAGGTTTGGTGGCCGTGCATGCGTCAAGACATTTTGGATCTCCTTGAAACATGTGTGTTGTGCGAGAAGAACACGTCCAAACCTGCATCCCCCAATTCTGTCCTGCCCATTGAGGCCATGGAACCCTTTGAACAGTGGGCCCTCAACATTGTGGGGCCACTCCCCAAAGACAGACTGGGAAAGAAGTACATTATCACTGCCATCAACTACTTCACTTGTTGGCCAGTGGCCTGGGCAGCAACCAACCACACTGCCACCATCATCACCTGCTTCATTGGCAAGGAGATTGTGGCCCTCTTTGGGCAACTCAAACGCCTCATCACAGATGGCAGTCCTGAAGTAGTTGGGCATGTCATGAAGGCATACTGCGCCAAGAACGCACTCCAACGTATAGTTACAACCCCCTACCATCCTCAAGCCAATGGAATTGTGGAATGGTTAAATGGCTCACTGGTTCAACTGCTTGCTAAACTCTCACAAGAGCACCCCAAAACCACATGGAATGCACACCTGCCCACCGCTCTACTTATCCTTTGAGCAAGGATCAACCAGGGCACAGGGTTCAGCCCCAGTACCCTAGCCTTTGGAACGCCTGACAGTCTGACAGGGGTTGAACAGGGAAAGCTAAGGTCCAAGGTTCCCAACAAGCCTTCCCTAACAACAACCTCATCCCTGGACTAATGGCGTGCCAAGGCCAGGAAATTGAACACAAGAAGATTACTGAAGGGACAAAGCACCTCAAAGCTAGGTACACCGTAGGTGACCCCGTCTACACCCTCAATCCCAATTCCACCAAGTTGGAACCCAATCACCTAGGGCCCTTCAAGATAGCTGCAGTCTATGACAACCACACCTATCAACTTGAGGATGGCCAAGGGAACACCAAATAAGCTTCATCATGATTGCTTGCGCCCCTGCTGTGCCATCCCCACACAAAGATTGTTTGTGCGGACCTTCCCAGACCTTCTGCAGACTCCAGTCCTGGTGTCTGACAAAAAGCAGGAGGCAAGGGGGGTGTTGCAACCAAAATTTCCCGCCTTGCCTGCTAATGTATCTTACAATGCACAGGGGGCGCTTGATGAGCCGCCCCTTGACGTATCTAACATTATGGATTAATCTGGTGGCAACATCAAATGGCGGGTACTTCATCCTAATTTGGAGCACTGCCAATTTTGACTTGCTGATTCCCAAACAAGTTATTCCTTGGCTCCAAACCTTACATGGAACTTTCCACTATGCCACCCCCTTGTGGCATTCCCCATATAGTATATTAATCCAAATATTCTACAATAAACAATACCTAATTATTATTATTCTGTACTTTCTATTGGACTGTTGTCTTCCCAAATTCCAAGTAATGAACTCTCATTGGTTCAGTTGCAACAACACCTCCAACATTTTGACTGTATACTGGAGAAACTCTCACAGGCAAACTTACACGCCAAGCTGAAGAAGTGCAAATTCTTTCATTCCAAAGTCAAATCCCTGGGATATGTGGTGAAGACTAGTGGGTTTGCTATGGCGCAGGACAAAGTTGAAGCAATAACATCTTGGCTGGTGCCCAAAAGCAGGAAAAATGTGCAAAGTTTCTTGGGCCTGGCAAATTATTGCAGGGATTTCATCCAAAAAAAATTTCACATTACTCTGCCCCTGACCCGCCTTTGCTCTGACAAGATCACCTTGGCTTGGACTGACAAGTGCACATCAGCATTTGAGGCACTAAAACTTGTGTTCACCTCTGCACCTGTCCTGGCAATGACTGACCCATCCAAGCCATTTGTTCTGGAAACCAATGTGTTATACTTAACGGTGGGTGGGGTCCTTCTTCAGGAAGGAGGGGATAGTATGCTACATCCTGTAGCATATTACTCCAAGAATATGCTACCTGCAGAAGGGAACTACCCAATATATGACAAGGAGATTTTAGCTATAACAAAGACCCTGAAACATTGGCACCAATACCTATGTGGAACTGAATATCCAGTAAAGGTCCTGACAGACCACAAGAACTTGGTCTACTTCTTCAAACCACAACAGCTTAACCAACAACAAGCAAGATGGGCCTTAGAACTGGCTGACTACACTCTGACCATAGACTACAAGCCAGGAAAGGTGAACGTGGTACCTGACACCCTAAGTAGAAGAACTGACCTGATGCCTACCCACCTAGAAACTTGCAACCACAACACCCAAGTCCTCTTTGATTCAGAAAGTCTAGACATTCACCTGGGATTGATGAAAATCAGAGCCAGCAAACCAGAAGTACTAAGGGCTCAAACACTAGAAAAATTTTCACCAAAATCATGATTTCTGACCTCTCTAAATCCCTAGATATCAGCCACTACCAAAAAAGCTACTGATTGAAGGGAAAAACACTAATGCTCCACAACAGGATTCTTGTACCAGAAGGGGACATCAGAACCAACGTCTTGAGAGACTACCACAATTCTGAGATGGCTGGACACCTGGGTAGGCTCAAGATCCTCTGGAGCATCAGAAGGAACTTTGCTTGGCCAAAAATGGATAAAGATGTAAGCCATTGCCTCACGCAAAGTAGTAACATCTTGTTGTAATTCAGCAACCTGAGCCGTCAGCGCAAGAACTTGAGGGTCAGGTTGAGGGACTTTGGGGGCAATCCTGACTGCAGGTAGATGCTCCTAAATATCAAATGGCATCTCAGATCCTCTGTTCTCTATCTTATAGCCTGTCAGATGGAGGAGAAGGCGGGAAATCTTCTTTGGAGGCAGACAGTTCATTTAATTGAATCTGGAGCTTGGTGATGGTGGTGGTAGTAGCAGCCCTTTCTTGATAAAAGTCCTTGCCAAGTTTGCAGAGGCCCTTTGCAGCATGGACTGCTACTTGCTGTAATTAGTCAAAGGAATAAGCACTGAACTTGTTAAGTTGTTTCACAAGTTGTTCAAAGTTGGTGAGATAGGCGTTTAAAGTGGAGTTTACTTGGGCACACCAGGACTGTTCCAGCTGGTGGAACTCATGAAGGCGCTCTCTGTCATACTTGGGGATGGATTGGCGCATTTTTTTAATGGAGGTGACCAAGCAAGATTGGGAGGTGACAGAGTTGTGCTTATTGTCAGATATTAAGGAAAACATGGAATGAATACACTGCTAGTAGGCTTCAAACTGATCCCAGTGATGAGTGACAGCAGCTTGCAATGACAAAATTTCCTGAACATGGAGCCCTAATACCATTTGATGATGGGCTAAGGCGGGTTGTACAAATTAGGACAATAAGTGTTCAACAGAGCCAGCTGCCAAGAGGAGATGATGTGGAAATTGTGGTGCTACAATCAATTTTTAGTACTCTGCCTGATTGAACTGAAGCTGGAGGCAAGGGATGGCCCCATCATGGGCTATCACAAGGGCTACTGCCATGACTTGTTCCAAGTCAGGGGTACCCAAAAGGTAAGCCACTAGGTGGGGACCACTCCCAAGGTTCAGCACAGTAGGGACAATAGGTGGGTTGGCAATGTCTTCCTCAATAGGAGGACTGTTAATTTCAGGCAAAGTTGGCTCTTGTATGGGAGGAGGCAAAGATCCTGAAAATGGGGTTTCAAAGGGGGTAACCAAGGGGCTTATAGCCCCTGTAGTGAGCATCATTTTTCTTGTGATCTGAGGCGTGGCACAGATTCACAAAAAGAAATCCTAACCTTAGGATTAGATTTGTACTAAGTCTTGGTTAGAATAGCAGGGAAGGCTATGCAATTACCTTGTGGCCCTGAATGAATAATATCTGATAGACGTGGCTAGAGAGGTGCCAAAGTACGTGAAGACACAAAGACAGAAATGTGAATAGAACTTAATTTCATTGAAAAATAAGAAATGTATTATATAGTGGTTTGTGATACCACAAAACAATACATGGATGGTTGGATCACTTGCCGCAACCATGAGTGGGGCAAGTGAGTTGGGCAGAATCAGGAAATTGAACAATTGTATTTCCCAATTAAGAGCCAGCCTCATTTTTAAGGACAAATGTAAAAGAAAGAAATTTTTCCTCAAAATAACCCAACAAAGGCAAAATCAAAACATGGTGAATGGCGGCATTCACAACACCAATCTACAATAAAGAGTTGCTTGCAAAAATAAAGACCCTGAAACATTGGTATTGGTACCTATGTGGTGCAGAATTCCCAGTAAAGTTCTTAACTGACCACAAGAACTTAGTTTAATTCTTTAAACCCAGACAGCTGAATCAGAGACAGGCCAGATGGGCCCTAGAATTGGCAGACTACACTCTGAAAATGACTATAAACCTGGGAAAGCTGACATAGTACCTGACTCACTGAGCAGAAGAGATGACTTGATTCCCTCCACATCTGAGACCAAAGACCATAACACCCACATACTTCTTGATCCTTCCAGCCCAGGTATCCAGCTGATGTACATGAAGATAATGGCTTATAACCCCAACATAATTGAGGCGCAGAAGTTAGAAAAATACTCATTAGAACTCATTGCTGACTTGATCTCAGACCCCAAGAGCCTCCACCACAAGAAAGGATTCTTGTTGAAAAGCAACTACTCTGTTACTACATAACTGTCACAAGTGACAAACTCCTGTCAACTATGATAACCAAAAGGCCTCAACTATGGGAGTCAAACCCTGGCATCTCACAGGCTGCCAGCCCACAGGGCCAGTTGCCTGGCTGCCCGCAGTTTTTGGGGTTCAAATCAGGATTGGATTTGACTTTGGAGAATCTCCTGAAGTTTGATGAGCCAATTTTGCCTAAAATGATGCCTCCTGCGCTAGGGGTTCCTGTTAACCCAACCAATAAACGGGACAGGTTAGCCACAGACCCCAGAATAACCTGGGCCACATTGGAAGAAGAAACAAAGATACCTTCTATGAAAAGCAGGCCACCCAGAGATGACCCGTCCCGCAACCTGGTTAAAGAATTGGAGTGCTCTAGTTGCAAGTCAGCCAATAAATTAACTCCCGCAATTGTTGCCACCAAGGACTGGGAGGACTAAGTAGATGGGGAAACCAGGGCCATGAAAACCTTTGAAAGTTTTGCCATGACAGATGGGCATACTTATACCCTGGGCCGCCAGGAAGATGCCCATTGCCATCCTTACAATAAAGTGACATGAACCTTTGGTTTAAACAGATCATACCATACTTGGTATTAGTTTTATTTCATCTTCAGTCTACTCCTTGCGGCCCTGTTCCCCGTGCTCACATACCCCTAGAAACCGCAGACCAGCCACCCAAACTTTACCATCCACCTGGAGCTCCCTTTAGCCCAGTACATTTTACCGAGTACCCAACCAACCCGGCATATTTGGAGTTTACTCTGGAGGAGATCCTTATCCACGACCCTGAAGCTAGAACCAGAGAGACTGAAACCGTGTACAGAGAAGGCTTCAAAATCACCATACCTCCTCTGCTATACTGAGACAAGTATAATTTCCTGCCCACATATTTAGTTCCAATGACGCCGCCCCACACCCCGCAGCCCAACCGCCTGCTAGATTCTGTTGCCACTGATGAATCCACCTCCACCCAAATATTTGGAGTGATGTATATCACCCTCATTGGGTTGATTGATTCCATGGTGCCTACAAGCAGACCTTGGGCAATACTTGGAAAATTGTTATCTTATATTGTAAAGTTAGCCCCAATCCTGTGGTGGGCTCTCCCTTCTGGGCCCACGGGCCGTCCGCCCGCAAGTTCTCAGGAACCCCCCTCAGGTTGGATCCCTGACAATAACCCAACTTTATGTATCAGAAGGCAAGACAAGGACCAAAGTTCTCATAGACTATCTGTGGTGATCCACATGTGTGCTGTTTTGAAGATGAGGGTTGATTTGGCCTCAAATAAAGACAATATGCTGAAGAGTGAAAATGTGTGGTTAGCTGGCAACGCTGTAAACTAGTAGGTAACTTGGTCTACTAGGAGAAGTGAGGTAAGCCTAGTAGGTAACATGGTCTACTAGGGTAAGTAAGGCCTGGCTGGTAGGTAACAAAGGACTACCAGAGGCAGATGTTGCCTCCACCTAGCAGAAGATGTTGGCTGCTTTGGGCTATAGTGCTTCAACTAGCAGGGAACCGTGGCTGCAAGAGAATGAAGATTGAAATAGCAAGCAGGGAACTTTGTCTGTCTGGGGGGAGTAAGTTTGGACCCCTGGCGGGTAATGCAGGCTGCCAGGGAGGGGAAGAGCGCTGAGGGCTCAACATACCCTGATACACTTACAGGAGGTCTGTGAGCAGACACCCTACCTAACGGACTGATGGGGTGTCCTTGTTGATGCCCCTATGTGAGCTTTGGGGAAACTCAAAGTGAGTATTGGAGGGTATAGGCATGCTCAGAGGTGTCACCAAGATGGCTTGCTTGTGGAAGCAAGCTGCAGAACTTGGTGTGATCAGGCCTCTGGGAAGTAGAGCTGATTACTCTGCAACTGAAAGCCCAGACTTCATTACCTGGGTGAGTAAAGACAACACATAGACATAGATTTATGGTTGGATGGCCTAAGTGGATTGCCACTTGTGAGGGCCCAGTCAAATGCCAGTTAAATGTAGACTCATGCCTGGGTCTACGAGTTCTGATAATAGGGGCTGAGATAAAGAACCAAGGTGGTTCACAGAATTAGCAGAGAAAACTAGCAAGAGGGACTGTTTTGTCACAGTGAAGGCTAGTTGATGAACTGTTAATTCATATTGAATGGAATGGACCAATTTGGTTCAGTGTGTTAAAGGAACAAAGAAGGTTCCTAGTGAGGATTTGGTGAGGAACTGGTTAAGGATAAGCAGAAGGACAAGGAAGACGTGATGAAGGACTAGCAGATCATAGTGTAGGATGGCCACAGGACCAGAAGTTGGTGCTGAAGAAATAAAGAGCTGAGAGGATGATCTAGCTGGACAGGATGTAGAGGCAGGAAGAGCTGGTTTAGTGACTTTTGAGAAGAAGTTTGGATATAAAGAAGCAGTTAAAGAATAATTAAATACTGCCTGATTATGATTAAAAAAGGATTGCAAATAATATAAGTAAAAAGAAAGAGAAGGAAAAATAACCTATAGTTTATTAGAACTATATGTTATTTTTAGAAAAGGGATTAAAGAGAAAATGAACCAGAAAGAAGCTGGAAGAAGAACAGAGAAACTGTGAGGGTGAAAGAGCAAATTTTGCCAAGAACAACTAGGAAAAGTGAAAGGACAAGCAACAGGCAGATTTAAAGGTGCAAAACGTTGAAAGAAACACAGAGAAACGCGGAGAAACATTGAAAAATTGAAGGGTCAAAAATTGCCTAAGTAAAACATATGTGGAAGTGCTTGAGATTTGCGGGGAAACGTGACGGGAATTACGGCAAAACTGTTTGAAATGCAGAGCAGTTGTTTACCCGGAGCAAGACAGCTTCAGGTTCAAACCAGGGTCAGGGACGGGTCATCCAGGTAAACTTTTTGGCAAAACCATTGAAGCAAGGCATTTGATTGGCTGCAAACCGGAGCCTACTTAATCAGTTTTTTAAGGGCTTTGACTTAAGAGTTAAAGCCTAAAAAATGGGGAGCAGAAGCAGAAAATTCAGGGCTTTCATTGGCTGAAGTAATTTTAAAGGTTTAATATATTATAGAAGAAGAAAAACAGGATAGTTTAAGCTTTGAAGAACCAGAGTTCTAAGAGAGGTTTTTGGTATGAAACAAGGGGCTATAAAAGGGAGAGCTATCTGAGACTCTTCAGGGACTCAATCAAGTGGATTACAAAGGCCACCAAAGCTACAGAAGGAGCAGAAGACCAAGGTAGGAAGCCAGAGCTGGGCCAGACCACAGGAGCTTAAGATTAAGACAACAGAGCCCACAACTAAAGTGCAGGAGCTCAAGACCAAGGAGCAGGAGTCAAAGACCAAGTACAAGGAGTCCAAGATATTGTTAAAGGACTCCAAGTATTGGCACAAACCCTTTCTTATTCCCTACCCCAAGACTATATCTCAGAAGGTTTCTAAGGGGATCTTCCTTCTGACAGAGAATAAAGCACCTATTATGACCCCAATCTGAATTTCCCGTGTGAAAAAGTGTATAAGTCTCATGAGTCAATTGCCCCATATTTTCTATCCTAGCCCAGGGAATGAGGAATCCTATTGCCTAGGGTGAAGGAAGTTTGCCTCTAGTAAATCTGCCCAGGAGGAATGGGAGAAGGTGACAAGGAATTTGGAGATGTCAAATAGAGGAAGAGAGTTCATTGGAGAAGTTTTTGCAAGTCTATTACAGGATTGGTATTGGCCTACAGAAGGGCTGAGCCTGCTGAAGTCCAGGTATATGGTGGAGACGCTTGCTTGGCAATTGGGAAGGTACTGGAGGAGTTTGCCCTTATGCAAGCCAAGTATAAGCTTCTCACCAACCCTTCACCCCTGTTGGAGAATGACGATTCCTCCAAGCCGGTCCCTGGCTACAACCCAGGACACACTATGGGGACTGGTGACCAGGAATCCCACATTATCACAACTCAGAGATGGCCAGTCACCCTGGTAGACTCAAGACACTCCAAGGAATCAAGAATAATTATGCTTGGCCCCAAATGGACAAAGACGTGACCACCTACATCAAGAGCTGTGAGACATGTGATAGGACCAAAACCTGTAGATCCAAACCTGAAGGCCTGCTAAGACCACTAGACATATAAAAAGGACCCTGATAATCTGTTTCAATGGACTATATTGTAGAACTTCCCCCTTTTAATTTTTTCAATACCATTTTAGTCATAGTAGATAGGTTTGCTAAGATGTCCTATTTTGTCCCTATCACCACCTACTGCACTGCCGCTGAGACAGCTAGACACCTCCACAACCGCATCCTGATCCAACACAGCACCCCAGCAGAAATCATCACTGATAGAGGCCCACAATTTACCTCCAACTATTGGACTCATGTGATGAAAGACTTAGGAGTAAAGCACTGTTTATCCACTTCCTACCACCCGCAGACTGACGGCCAGACTGAACAAGTGAATCAAATACTTGAACAACACCTATGATGCTACATCAACCTCAACCAAGATAACTGGGCCAAGATGCTACCCATGGCACAGTTTGCATACAGCAGTAAAGACCACGCCTCCATGGGAATGTCTCCATTCAAAGCCAACTATGGGGTTGACCCCACCTGGGATCCCAAGATTGGAAGTAAAGAGACAAAAACGTCAGGGCAAATCTGGATTTAACAGATACACAACACCCAAGAAACCTGTCTTAATAATATGATCTGAGCTGTCCAAACTTACAAGGCTTTTGCCAAAAAAAAGGATTCCTGGAAACCCATTGAAGATAGGGGATGAGGTATACTTGGATTTGTGAAACATGTCTTTGACAGTTCCCTGCCAGAAGTTAGCCCATCAAAGGAGAGGCCCCTACAAGATCACCAAGCTAGTGGGCAAATTAGCATTCAAACTAGAGCTACTCCTTGTGGAAAATACATAATGTCTTTCACCAAGTGCTACTATTCAAAAAAGAAGGAAGCTCCCTACCCCACCAGAATCTCAAGACTGACCCTCCTCTCATCAAATTAGGATGCTCTGAAGAATACAAAGTTGAATATGTTCATGAAGACTGTACCCACTATAAAACTCTCCACTACTATGTCAAGTAGAAGGAATATCCACCCAAGGAAAGCACCTGGGAACCATTAAGCAACCTACCCAACTCCCAACTAGCAATCCAACAATACCTTGGGAAGAAGGCCAGGAAGGAAAGGACCCCCAGGAAGGAAGAGGAAGATGTCATGAATGACATTTCAATGCTTGTATTGAAAACTTGGGAGTCAAACCCTGGGTCTCAGAAAAAGCCTTATGTTTACCAGAGTAAATAGAAGCCCGCCCAACTGCCAGTTGGGTCAAACCCTGGACTTCCAGAGATAGATGACCCCAACCAGGAGGAATGGAAACCTGCCAACCTGCCAAGTGTCAATACTGGAGATTCAAAATCAACATTAAAGACCCCAGAATCAAACTCTGACCCTCCAAAGTCTACTTGAGTCACACAAAGTGGACAGAAACCCGCCAACTTGTTAAATTGCAAACCCAAGTTGATAAGTTACTCCAAGACCCACCAGTCTCCCAAGGACAATTCCCCAAACAGTCACCAGATTGATGCCAACCTTGAGCCACCAAAGACCCAAACCTACACAGAGGTTGTAGCTTGCCTTAAGGAGGTTAAAACAAAGCCTACTGTTAACTCTGTCAATGACCACCAGCAGCTTCCAGTATTCTGTTCAGAATGGGTAATACAATTAAACTGCTCAGGTAATGTGGTGAACAGTAGTGGCATAACAAAGCATTGCCACTTCTGTTCACCAGAGCAGGCACAACCTGGATCTGTTGCCCTCAAAACTCTAAGCCAAGATCCATGCCCTGCCAGTGCCTTGTCTGCAAACCTGAACCCTGCATAAATTGAAGAAGCAAACCCCCATGGTATAAAAGCCCTGGAGGTATGGTGATAACCATATTGTCATTTTCAATAATAAAGTTTTATGAAACTTTGGTTTGAAAAAATCTTACTTTATCTAGTCTTAGTGATCTTCCATCTTAACTCCGGCCAAGTAAACCATCAGCCAACTGCCCCCTCTAGAGACCAACCTGCCAACCCTTCCCAGGCACTATATTGTCCCCCTGGAGCCCTCTTTAGACCTGTGCATTTTACCAAATACCTGCCCAACCCTGCCTACGTGGAGTACAACTTGGAGACCATCCCTATTGCTGATCCCTTGGCAAGGACTAGAGAAACTGGATACATAGAACGTGAAGGAAAGTGGTACTAGAGGCTGCCAAGATTGTTCAAAGACAAGTACAGTTATCTGCCTGCCCACTTTGTTCCCATGACTCTGCCCTTAACCCTGCAACCAGATCGCCCAATTGAACCCCCATTGCAGCCAAAACTACATCCACCAAACTGTTTGGAGTACTCTAAGTTACTTTGATGGGAATGGTAGACACTATGGTGCCCAACTCAGGGCCCTGGTCTTTTCTTGGGCAATATATATCAAAAATTATCAAGTTAGCACCCATCCTATGGTGGGCATTACCTTCTGGCCCGGCCATATTCTGACCCAAGTCAATCAATGCCTCTACCTATGCCTGGCTTCCTGAAAATCCCCTCTGTTCCCTTCTTTTTACCCTTGGGACGTTCTTTCTTTCCAAGGAACCATAATCATTGACATACAATGACAATTTATAATAAGATATAAATATGACATTGTCTGAAATGGAGGACAGGCAGCAGGTAATGGTGGCACTAATCACAGTGTCATAGACAATCTAAATCCATCATCCAACTCATTGGCTAGCCAAATGGTCAGAATCAGAACACTAACTACAAGCCCATGCATCCAGAGCTGTGCTGTGTGGCTGGCAATGAATATACCCTGGAGCCCAAGTAGGCAACAGACCTCAGTCAATTGGAGGCATGTGCCACATTGCAGAAGACCAAGCATGATGGGATACACCTTCTTTATCTGAGAGTCAACTTGCTTCTTTGGCTTCTTGCCCAGCTTTGCACCACCTCTCTTTAAAAGGGCCCAGAACTTTTGCTTTATGACTGTCTCAGTAAATTGAAACCAAGTGGCAATTTCTGAAAAATTTACGCCACTCTGCTTGAGACTCATAATCTCCTTGATCACCTCATTGGTTATGATTTGACGTTTTTGGTGGACTTTGGAAATAAGGGGACACATATTGATCAGGGAAAGGGTTACTTGGCCTGAATTCTTGGGCAATGATTGGATAGGAATTAGGGAGGCTACAGTTTCCCAGTCTCCAGAATGTGGCACAGGTGAAGGTTGGGCCTGATCTTGGGGAGCACTATACTGGCTATCAGAAAAGCCACCCATGGATGGGGCTGGTGACACACACAACTCACCCTCCTCACAACTTTCATTGAATTAGGTGTACACAAAAAACACGGTGGTTGCACTCCCTTGATCAGTAGCCTGATCTTGGAGTAGCTCCTAGTACTTCTTCTTAATAACATCAAATTTATCTTCACTTGAAAACTCATACCAACACAAAGCAATATAAATTCTATTAAAAGAAGAAAAGCAAAGTATTTCTAGAAAACTAATTTTATTTTAATGAGTGCTCCTATTTGAGACATTCTCTCTGACACAAATGTAAAATTTAGAAACACATGCATTGAAAATAATGCTGTAGTTCCCTGAATAGATTTTGGTTGATTCAATCCTAAATCCACTATTTCTAATTTGAGTCCCAAAAATAAATCAATATTTTCAAAAAAAGAGCCGTTTTGTGTTTGAGCTCATCAATTTTGTGACTGAACCTCATGTGTTCTCTGTTTACATCATATTTACCACACACCAATTATAAACTTTGATGTAGAATTCTTCAGGAATTGACTGGATTGTGTGCGTTTCAAATTTGATTCCCATGTGTTTGTTATTTCATTTTTGGAATTTGGTATTTGACTTTATTTTTGTTGCTTGATTGACTATTTTTTTCTGGCCCTAGATAAATGGAAGCTTATTTGAGTAAATTGACCTTCAACTGGTTCCAGTTGAATTTTTTTGTGACTGAACCTATGCGTTCTAAACTGACTAATATATGTTTATCTCAACAGGCTTGAATACTACTGTATAAGTTTTTGAACAGATGTTTGTTATTTAGGACTTTCTCTTGGATGTTCATTGGTGTACCAGGTGAGAGCTCCTCTTGGAGATTTCTCATTATTAACATGTGCCAACCGAGGTCTCCATCAGTGCATAGGAGGTGTTTACAGTATAGCATTGACAGGGCATCTGCAGTGTTGAAACCACAGGCTTGAGATGCCAGCAAGGTTCCAACCAAGCAGGTTTGTGACCTGCAATCCAATTATCCAGTCACCCAAAGCCAGAATAGGAAGTCAACTTGAATTACCAAATCCAACAACATGAACATATGATGATCCTTCACAGTGGATACCTTGATTTGGAGCTTGACTAATTACCAGGATCAAGCTACCCCCTTCTTCCATCCAGCCGTGTGATCACCAATCATGTTCCTGTTATCCTTGATTCACATGAACTATATAATCACTATCTCACAATAAAGATTATTATCTATCTTCTAAATATTTTTCCCCATGTAACTTTGCTAAAACAACACAGTTACAACATTGTAGCACAGGTAGGTTCTCCATCCTACCTTATCTTGAAAAATTCCGCCTGTTGCTTGCACACGCCACAGCCAACAAATCCTTGACAGAATTATGTCTGGCCTCCCGCCTGACTGGACTCTGTACACTCCTGGTGCCAAGATATCTGATGGTTTCATCCTATACCAAAACACAGTGATCCCGCTACCCGCCTTCAATGCCATGTCTGCACAAGGTCTCTTTCAGGCTCCCTCCTCAATGCCGCAACCAGCCAAAAACCACCATGCCCGCCTAGTAGCTCAAAGACTACAAAGCACTGCCTTGGAACCTTTTGCTGGGGCCAATGACAACAACGCCGCCTCATGGATCCAGTCCGGCCAGAGCAAGTGGCTCAAATGGAATGCCCACAGCAGCTTTGGATTGCAGAAATTTACATTCACCTGACCCAT
>QTSX02003204.1:0-43847 GCA_014839935.2 Entomophthora muscae
AGGATGATAACAAAGTGTTGTCCCATAAAATTGTCTCCCTGGAGACAAAGCTCCTTGAAGCTTTGTCACATGAAGATTCTGGCAATAAGAGCCAGCAGGGACAGGATAATAGTAAGTTGGACTGATTGGACCTTGATCCTTCACATCCCTCCTCCAAGAAGATTTATAGGCTTGAAGTTTCAGTGTATTTTTCTCCCTTCTTTTTCAATGCTGGGGGGATTCACCCCATCACTTTCACTCAGAGATGATTTACCCAGATCTAAAAGAGTAGTGGGTTCAAGCCCTTGGTATAGGGAAAGGTTTATAAGTAAACCTGAACAGGCCATGAGCCAACAACATACCCCAGCCAAGGCTCTACACAACAGCCCCATTCTCCATTTGAGGAAATCATTAGTGCCCCAGCTTTAAACCAGCTGTCATAGCTATGCCTTAGATTGTCAAGGTTATAGAGAGGGAAAGTCAGAGTATGCTTGGATAGGGAGCAGCCTTTATTGTTAGAGCCCAACAAGGTAGATATTTAACCCTGATCCAACCAAGAATAGAATATGGCTCTCTAGCTGCCTGCCCTAGATGGCTGAACAGCTCTTCTATCAACAGTAAGCCAACATAAAGCCAATGATCCTAGGCACCTCCTAATATTATACAGCCCATACATCTGCTTGATGTCCTGAGCCAGCTTTTCAGGGAACCATTCTTGGGCAGCCAGCCCATCAGAATCAGGGATGGTCAGGCGGTTAAGGTCCACCATAGGAGAGTGCTAATGTGAAACATAGGACAATGACCGTCCCATCCAAGACTAAGGCCAGTATCAAGAATCATAGTGTCAATCACCCCAGAGAGAGCAATATGCACCATTCCAAATAGCTTGTTGGTACTGTACATGAGAAGGTCAAGTGCAGGTGCGTACATGGGCTTTGGTGCAGGGGGCGGTCTCATATTGGTTTGATAGACAGTAGGGGAATTATACTTAACCCAAATGACTGGGGTTCTTTCACCTGCCAGAGGCCTTCACAATTGAACCCAATCAACCCTTTTGTGAGGGCCAAGGGATCCAAAACCAACATATTCTCAAGGGTATAGTTGTTGGATCCAGGATTCAGAGGGTGTTATGTAAAGTGCATGGGTCTTTAAGGCACTCTTGGCAAACAGAGAACTGCAGGCTGTAAGGTCTGAAGGCTTGGGGTAAATTGTTATAAACTAAAGCCTTTAGCCCAAGAATGTTTATATTTGTCAAATATAGGAGGGTAGGCAAAGTTTGTAATAGTAACTGTAATAAGGCTCCTAAGAGCTTATACAAATTAAAATAAGGACTAAGACAATTTATTAACCCTAGGAAAACAAAATAGAGACCAGTCTTAATGAATGGCAATTTAGTTAAAAAGTCAACTACTAAGTCTGGAAAATGGTCTGTACTAGAAGGAGGGTTAAAACTATCAACAATTAAATTGTGTGTATTACTATAAAAACTACCTAACTGGTGAAGAAGAAAATTAAAAGGAATCATAAGCTAGGATGAACTAAGATAAAGAGTAGAAGGAGAAACAAAAGACAAAAAACCTAACAAGTACCTTTTGGGGTGCAAGTCAAAAAAATCTTAACTTAGTGTTGAGACTGGAAAAACCAAGCCTTTTATTGTGCTTTGTTTTTAGAATGCAGAATGTGGGGTGGAAAGTTCAACCATTTTTGGTTAGAGAACTTCTTGAAAAAAAAGAGGTTGAAGGCATCAAGACATTGTAAATTTAACTTAGAATAGTTAAACTAACATAAAGGAGACTGGGGGGAGAAGAAAGCGGTTATGGCAATGCTTTGGAAGTAAGAGCAAGCAAAAAAGTAAGGAAAAACCCAGTCCAAAGCTTGAGGGGATGTAAGCAAGCGTATAGTAAAATGTAAGATTTTTGGAGCCAACTTTCTAATCTTCATTGTGTAGTTCCAGGGTTCAAAACCCGGTGGCAAAAGGTAAGGTATGTTTGAAAATAATATTAACCAACATTTAGAGCATAACTAGGCTTTAACAAAGCCAAAATTAAACCCCAAATATGGAAAATGAAGGGGAAAAGAAGGGGATCATAAAATAAGTAAAATAGACAATCCTGATAAATACTTACAAGCCAATGAAGGGAAATAAATATAAAAACAGAATGGAAGCTAAAAGGGTGAATCCTGATAGGGAAGAGGAGCTGCAAGTCTAGAGGGAGTGATGTTCAGGTGATGGATGGCCAGAATGAGATAAGGAAACAATTAGGAAACAAACAGTCATAACATGTCTTTATTTAAGAATGGGGATAAAGCCTGGGGCTGGACTTGGGGGTCCATATATCTCTCTATTGCCAGGCTTTAACAAGAGATCAGGGATCAGAGTGTTGGGTATCAGGGATTTGGGTGGCCAGTCTGCCCAGGTTTTGGGTGGCAAAATGGCACTAGGTCAGGGCAGGCTTTCATTGTCGGGTTCAAGTGAAAGGGTTATTTGACTCTTCTTGTAAGGTCTGAAGGCTTGGGGTAGATTATTGAAGACTAAAGCCTTTAACCCAAGAATATTAATGTTTTCTAAGTATAAAAAGGTAGATAAGGTTTGAACAATAGCTGAACTAAAGCTCCTAAAAGTTTATAGGAAGTAAAGTAGGGACTAAGACAATTGATAAAACCTAAGCAAATGAAATAGAGACCAGTCTTAATAACTGAAGATTATGTCACAAAATCAATTTCTAAGTCAGGGTAATGGTCAGCGCTAGCTGGTGGATTAAAGCTATCAACAATTAAATTTGTTGTGCAACTATAAAAATTGCCTAACTGATGAAAAAATATAATCAAATGGAATCATAAGCTACAATAAGAAAAAATGATAATTGCAAAAAACAAAAGATTACTAAGAAAAACACAAGCCACAAAAACTAACAAGTACCTGTTGAGGTGCAAGTTAAACAATCCCAACTTAAGTTGAGACTGGGTAAACTCAGGCTTTTTATTTAAGTCTAGTTTTTAAGGTAATGATAAAGGGGGAAACAGCTAACCAAAGGTAGTTAGGTGAGCTTGATAAGTAGAAACAAAACACAAGCACATGTTTCTGGAATCTTAACATTAAAAAGTTAAGCATAAGGTAAAGGAGAAGACAAGTAAAATGGTGGCTAATTGTTTAGGTGAGCCAAAATAAGAGCAGAGTAGCAGAAGAACGGGAAAAACTTGGTCTGAACTTCTGGCATAAGCGAGGCAAAAAGCGAAAGGTAATTGATTCATAATTAGTTTTAAACTAACTTGGTGTATAACAACAGGTTCAAAACTTGTACTTGAATAAATATAAGTTTTAAGATGGAAATAACTGTTAATTTAGGTTAATTTGAACTGTAAGGTGAGGAAATGGAAGGGGGTGTAGTGGAAAAATGAATTGTTGTTTGTTGAAACCCAAAGATTAGAGAATAACCAATGATGATGTTCCTGAGAATACTGGAAGCATAAGGTAAAGTGAAGGAGAATCCTGACACTTCTTTTCTAGAGTGTCATCCTTGGGAGCAGTCTAGTAGCTGTCATCCTTTTAAGGGGTGGAAGGTCAGCAGATTCCAGTATTGGTTTCATTTATTGCCTTAACTGATGTGAGACTCTTTAAGTCAATGGCTGGAGGATCATCTCCTGCATTGGAATGGTGGCTACAAGGTTCTTTTGAGGTGAATTTGGGGGTATTTTAGGGAATTATTTAAAACCAATAGCATTGTTAGATCAGATATGAGAGAATTTAATCCCCAAAAAAATGCAGCCAGGCAGGTGTCTGTCCCTTAGGGTTAATGGGTTGCAGCCTGAGTTGATCAGGGTTCAATACCTGTTCCAAACTTTGGGGTTTGGAATAAAGAGAAATGTCATACATGACACAGCTGAGCCATATCCCAATCCAATCTTCTAGAATCTGATCCCAATATAACCCTATCAATACAAAAGCGGTACCCCTTGATAAAAGCTCTAGGATGCTTTAATTTACATAGCTGCTGGTATAGACAAATCAAAGTCAGCTCATATAAAAGATGTTACCCTTTGAAAAATAATAAGCAGTGGAAGGTTTTAGCAACATAAATAATATATAGTTTTTAAAATTGGTGCAACATCATCAATGTAAATTTACTCCCCTTTAGCCCTAGATAGGTCACTTTTACCTCTCCAACAAAGAAATTACCCCAGAATCCTGCCAAGCCCCTGGAAAAAATAGATTATTTGGCTCATAAAATAAATGAGAAATCTGTACTAGCCTACCCTTCAATGTCTCCTGAAATCCCTCTTCAGTCCTCCATCCCAATCACAGAAGGGATGTCAATCAGTTTGGACTGCTTGTTGGTGTGGGCTTGCCCTAATCCAAAAAAAACTGTGGTGAAATTGACTACCAGGTATGTAAATCACTATGCAATTTTTGCTTAAACAATTTAAGCTATTTTTAACTAGTAAAGCAGAGGTTCAAAACCCCAGAACAAAAATAAAGAGTGAAAGTAGACCTAGTTTAAGAATTATGTTAGTTCAAAGACCAATTTAAGAGGTAAATTATATTTAAATTTACTAATCAAAATCAAAATCACCTGTGATTGACCTCTGTCAAGATTTTGGGGTATTGAGGAATTGTGTTTATTAAAGGACATGGTAATGTGAGTGTTGATAGGGGACTGTATGGTAACAGTCTGTAGCTACCAATTGGGTCTCAGGTGAGGCTACAGCCTGGCAGTACTCCAAGTCTGTAGGAGAAAAAACACAGGTCTGCAAGTAGACAGCAGCGCGCTCTACTTGGATACTTCTGACTACTAGGCTTTGGCTAGTAGTGATACAGTGATAGAGATTCCTTAATCTCTATCCTCAAGGGTGAATATTCTGTTTGATCTCTAATCAGGGGAGCACCTTATATAGGGTGGATAAGCCCTCTTGCCAGATTGTAGTCTGACACATCTAACTCTTACTAGTCAGTATATCTGTTCCCCCAACTGCTAATTTCAGCCACCAGAGCTAGGCAGCCATGCCAGTCTGGCATGGGACTTCAATATATTACTGGGCCTCATCTTATCTCATTAGCGTATTGGCAGCATCTGGCTTGTAGTTTATGCATATGCAAGTTTAGTTACCCTGTCTACTGGGATTTTTCATCATGCATTAATTCAGCTGAACAACCTTCTATATTGGTCATGGAATTTGAGGTATCTACAGTGCAAATTTTTGGCGTCAACCATATTGGATTAATATTCCAGAGCATTCCATCTTATTGGCTGTTCAGCGTTCTGTGATTGTGACCCAGAATATCAAGCCTGTTTCTTCAGGTTTGATCCAATGAGCGGGCCATTTTCAGATCAGGATCAATCTTTGGAGTAATCATCAATGTACTTCTAGCTGTACCCAAGGAGTATGATAAGTTGATGCTTCTACAATCAAGCCAGAGGAATGGCAATTGGTTGTCTACCCAATAAACCAAGAAGAAAAATGGTCAAGTCTATTACATTATTCCAGAGGCTTGACAACCTCTAAAAGTAAAAGTGGCTAAGTCAACACTATTTAAGCCAAATCTCAATTTTATTAATAAAAACACATCTGCACTTATATTTTTTGTTTATCTCAACAGGTTTCAAAATTACTGTATTATTATATATTTATTATTATTATCCACAGTTGTAAAGTAGGCTCCCAAGAAGCACTATACTGGATTTAGTGGTATATAAATTAATTGAGTACTTTTTTGTTTTACATCATTTCTGTGAGATTAGGCTGATTGTCCACAAATGATCAGACTAATCATTGCATGTAAATCCTTATCAGTTACACACTGTATTATCACTAGATTATCATTATATTAAGTGTAATGATTATACATTGTATAATCACTAGTTTATAATATTTGATATGTCTATTATACAACATATAATTGCCAGCCAATATAGTAATTATCACTGATTAAATGTCATGTAATCAATAAATTATTCATATATCTCTCCTCCCATCCTAATGGATGTTGTATTAACTCAGCTACACCCAGCCTGAAGGATGTATATGTATATATCAAAAAAACGATTTACAAAAGGCTAGGAAATTGTTGCAACTGAACCAATGAGAATTCAGTATTTGGAATTGGGGAAGACAACAGTCCAATGGAAAGGACAGAATAATAAGAATAAGGTATTGTTTATTGTAGAATATTGTGATTAATATACCATACGGGGAAAGCCACAAGGGGGTGGCATAGTGGGAAGTTACATGTAAGGTTTGAAGCCAAGGAATAACTTGTGCGGGATCAGCAGGTTGAATTGGTAGCACTCCTAATTAGGAGAAAGTGCCCGCAATATGATATTGCCATCAGATTAGCCCATGTTGCTAGATACATCAAGGGGCCACTGTTCAAGCACCCCCTGTGTATTGTGAGATACATTGGCAGGCAAGTATGGAAACTTGGTTACAACACTCCTCTTGTCCCCTGCTTGTTGTCAGACACCAGGATTGGAGTCTGCAAGAGATCTGGGAAGGTCTGCACAAACAACCTTTGTGTGGGGATGGCGCAGCAGGGGCGCAAGCAATTGTGGTGGAGTGTCTTGGTGTTTCCTTGGGCATCCTCAAGCTTATAGATGTGATTGTTATAGACTGCAGCTATCTTGAAGGGCCCTAGGTGATTGGGTTCCAACTTAGCTGAATTGGGTTTGAGGGTGTAGACGGGGTCACCTACGGCGTATCTAGCTTTGAGGTGCTTTGTCCCTCCTTCAATACACTTGTGTTTGATTTATTAGGCTTTGGCACACCATTAACCTAGGGATGGAGTTGTCAACAGGGGTTTTCCCGGGAACTGTAGACCATAACTTCCCTTGTTCAACTCCTGTCAGACTATCAGGCGTCCCAAAAGCCAAGGCTCTGGGACTGAACCCGGTTTCTCTGTTGATTCTTGCTTGTAAAATAAGTAGAGTGGTGAGCAGGTGTTCAGTCCATGCAGTGTTAGGGTGCTCTTGTGAGAGGTTGGCAATCAATTGAACCAGTGAGCCATTTAACTGTTCCATGCGTCCATTGGCTTGAGGATGGTAGGGTTCATAACTATACATTGGAGTGCGTTCTTGGTGCAGTATGCCTTAATGACATGCCTAAAAAGTTCAGGGCTGCCATCTGTGATGAGACGTTTGGGTTGCCCAAAGCAGGCCACAATTTCCTTGCTAATAAAGTGGGTGATGGTGGTGGCGGTGTGGTTAATTGTTTCCCAGGCCACTGGCCAGCAAGTGAAGTAGTCAATGGCAGTGATAATGTACATCTTTCCCAGTCTGTCTTTGGGGAGTGGCCCCACAATGTCAAGGGCCCACTGCTCAAAGGGTTCCATGGCCTTGATGGGCAGGACAGAATTGGGGGGTGCAGGTTTGGACATATTCCTTTTGCACAGCACACATGTTTTGAGGAGATCCAAGATATCTTGGCACATACATGGCCACCAAACCTTTTGTTTCATGATCTCAAAGAGGTTGCGTCTTCTGGTGTGACCCAAGGTGCAGTGGTAATGCAAGATTGTGTTGCCTTGCTGTGTGGTGGGGATGTAAGGCGTTTTCTTGCCTGTCTCCGCCCAGCGGCAGATGTTGCCAGCATCAGTGATGAACTGACTTTCATTGTCCTTCAGCTTGGAGATGGTCACTGAGTTAAGGCCTTTGTAACAAGTTGCTTCAGGACAGAGGTACAACATTGGCCAGTCAGGATCTAAACCATCATCCCTGGTGATGAACGCTACATAGAGTTGTGAGAGGGCGTCAGCTGTGACAAGTTCCTTCCCAGGCTTGTAATTGATGAGCAACTGGTAGGGGGATAGACGCTCAACCCAGCCTGCTTGGCAGCGTGTTAAGTAGGACTGCGTGTTGAAGTACTGGAGTGACTTGTGATCTGTCAGGACGTGGGTGGAAAGATTGCCCCTTCCAGGTAATAGCGCCATTTCTCAATGCAGTGCACAATTACCGCCAACTCTTTATTGTGTATAGGGTAACATTGTTCTGAATCAGTAAGCTTCCTGGACTTGTATGCCATGGGGAGAAAGACACCTTTATCAGTTTCTACCCATAGTACGCCCCCTATGGCCCTGTCAGAGACGTCAGTCTTGAGTTCATACTGGCGGTTCTAATTGGGGAACTACAATACAGGTTCAGTTGTAAGTCTCTGCTTCAACGTCTCAAAGGCTTGATCTCTGGCAGGGGTCCAGTGGAAGCGTTGTTTAGTGTTCAGGAGCTCAGTGAGAGGTGCAATAAGTTCTCCACAATTGAGGATGAATTTACGTATGTAGGCAATCATGCCCAAGAAGGTACACACCTGACCGACATCAGTGGGAGGTGGCATGCTTGTGATTGCCTTGATTTTGGCAGGGTTGGGCTTTATCCCTTGGGCAGAGATGGTGTGCCCAAGGAACAGCAGCTCTGACTTGAGAAACTCACGCTTGGAGGGTTTAGCTTTTAGCTGGTTTTTCTAAAGGGTGTCAAGGACAGCACGGAGGTGTTGAAGGTGCGTAGTTTGATCTTGACTGAAGACAATAATGTTGTCAAGGTACACAATCACACATTTTCCAATCAATTCCTCAAATGCTTTATTCATCAACATGGCAAAGGTGGAAGGAGTGTTGGTCATTCCAAAGTTCATGACCTGACACTCAAACAACCCATAGCATGTGCAGAAGACAGTTTTTGCCTCATCCCCTGGCGCAATGCAGACCTGGTTGTACCCTCTGGTGAGATCAATTTTGCTAAAGACCTTCACACCCGCAAGCGTATCAAACAGGTTGTCAATTAACAGCAGGGAGTACTTATTCTTAACCGTCACCTTGTTTAGGGCGCAGTAGTTTGTGACCAGGCAAAGGGACCCATCCTTCTTGACTACAAAGAAGACAGCTGTCCCATATGGAGAGAGCAAAGGGCAAATAAAGCCCTTTTCAAGCGCGTCCACAAGGTGTTGGCAAAGGGTCTCATCTTCTTTTGGTGTGAGACAATATAGGGGGCATGCTTTAGGTGGCAACCCTTGGAGTTGTACAGCGTGCTGGATCTCCTGGGGAGGAGGTAGGTGTTTGAGTGTCTCACTGAAGATGTCCATGTATTCCTCAAGGAGTGTGGCAAGCGCTGGTGAAGATAATGTGGTCAAGGGAGGGGCTGCAGGTGGTTCAGCGCGGATAACTTTGACTGAACATTGATTGAAGTCTAGTTTTCCCCCCTTGAAATCATACAAGTCTGTTTCTGTTATTCTGACAAACACAGTGTTATGAAGAAGCTTGCTCATTTTGACAGGATAGATCTGAAAGCCCACCCCATTTCTATTGAGGGTGATAACAGACATATCCCAGTCGATGTAGGGACAGTTGTGACAGAACCAGTCAAGGCCAGCAATGATATCATGGCTGAGCCCTGCCATGATTGGCCCAGAGAGCTTAACCTGGACGTTCCCCATTCTCACAGAGAAGGGGACTGTCTCATGGGTAATTGCCACTCTGCGGGAGTCAGCTACTCATACTGTCTTGAATCTGCTTAGCACACAGTCTAACTGTTGAGAGTCAGCAAACACCTGGTCAACCATGGTGTGGTTGGCCCCAGTATCCACCAATATTTTGTGGGTATTCCCACAAAAACAAAAGGGATAAGCCAAGTGGGTTACTTTATTGAGAGAGTGGCTTGCTTGAAGCACAGGGTTGTCACTATGGACCTGAAAGATGCCAAGGGTTTCAACTTCATGTACACTGTAGTTGCAGGGATTCTTTGCAAGGAGGGATTGAGAGTGCGGGTCAGGTGAGGTTGTAGGACCTCTTGTAGCTATTACCCCCAGGCTTTTCCAGGGTCCTCAATTTGGGCTAGCTAGAGCTCCTCCTTGCAGGGGTGTTTAGTCCCATTATCCTGTTGATGGGGCTAGCGGCAGCCTACTTGGTTGTGGGCACTGCCAGGTGTTGCATGAGGTTGAGGTGGGGCAACATTTGTACAGCAGAAACTCATTGAAGCCTGTTTGTTGGCCTCCACAATGGCTTTGTAGCAATCATTGATGGAGGTGCAACAACCTACGGGGACCCACTTACAGATATGGGGCTTGAGCCCATTGATTATCAGGGTCAGCAGCATGGCGTTCCCATTGGTCACAGCTTCTGGGGTGGCAGAAAGGTATTTGGGGACAGATCCAGTCTGTTTGATTTCTAGAGGGGGAGTTCCCACCACAATAGGAGAGAAGGTTTTGCTGTAGCAGGACTTTGCAGCGTCCCTGAATGCCGCCCAGGTGACTTTGATTTCCTAACTGGCCCAGTTGGGAAACACACGGCAGCAGGACCCGTGAGGCGCCCAGACACAGTAGCAACCCACATGGGCTTAGGAACTTGGCAGATACAAAGGTGGGTCTTGTTGGAGTGAAGCCAACAGACAATTTTGACTCCTTCAACACCTCCTGCAAAAGATTCCAGCTGGAGGTTGAGCATGCACTGTGAAAGATCCGACTGAGGTGGGGTGACACTGTCCAAGGCAGAGTCAACTGTACACACTTGTAAGAATTAGCTGGTCTTGATAAATAATGTACCCTTTGGAGATGTTCCCCTCATGATTGGCAGGAAGTTCTCTTGATGGGGAGTAGCCATACGGCCCATGCTTTGTCCTTTCTTAGGGGTAATTTTTTCTTTAGGTAAGACATGACCCTACTGCTGCTACAACTGTTGCAACTGAACCAATGAGGATTCAGTATTTGGAATTGGGGAAGACAACAGTCCAATAGAAAGGACAGGATTAAAAAGAATAAGGTGTTGTTTATTGTAGAATATTATGATTAATATACCATATGGGGAAAGCCATACAGCCACAAGGGGGTGGTATGGTGGCATGTTCCATGTAAGGACTGGAGCCAAGGAATAAATTGTGCGGGATCAGCAGGCCCAATTGGTAGCGCTCCTAATTAGGAGAGAGTGCCCTCAATTTGATATTGCCATCAGATTGGCCCATGTTGTCAGATACTTCAAGGGGCAACTCATTAAGCACCCCCTGTGTATTGTGAGATACGTTGGCAGGCAAGTCTGGAAACTCAGTTGCAACAAAATACCAAGTTTGCATCAGCATTACATGGCAGATTATTAGTTCCTTAATGGTTTGGGTCAGTATTACACAGCAGATAATCCTCAGGTCAATATAAGATTAAGTCAGTTACTGTAAATTCAGAACCTAAGTGTAAAAGTGTTGAATTATCAAATCCTTGGTCCAAATTTCAAATCACATTTGAAGGCAACTCAGCTGAGTGAAAAATAAAATATTTAATAAAATCAACCATTTATTTTGACTTTTTTTGATTTAATTAAATTAGCAAATTTGAATCCCTTGAGCAGATAAATCAACTGACTAAAGACAAAACATAACAAGCAAATGCAGGATTCTAATGTACAATGTGGTATTTCCTGTAAGTCTAACAAATCATAGACAAATGAAAAATTAACAAATCTGAAGTTGCGGGATTATCAAACCCAAGAACCAGATTTCAAATCAAAAATGAGATGAATTTGAAATAAACATAATTTATGGGTGTCTCAAAAAGGATGTCAAAGGATATAGAGTGGATTTTTGCTAATTCTTTTAAGAATCATAGAAATTCTCAAAAATCACTCTATTCTACTTTAGGACGGCTAAAATTTAGATGCTTGATTACAGTAGATTTCAGAAAATGCTAATAATATAATCCTATTTTATTATTAGCATTTTCTAAAATCAACTGTAATCAGGCATCCTTAATAGCAATCTATTAACACATAGTGTAGTAATCTGGTGATGTTTCACCTTGAAGCTTTTTCTTCCCCATCTCTCCTTTCTCAAAAAGAAGTTTGTTTGGTCCCTGGCTAAGCTTAGGGACAAAAAACTTTTGAAAATTTGTGTCATCAGGAGGGTGGCTCATATATCATTATATGGGTTTGTGGTTGTTATATTAGTGATTTGGAGTGCAGAATATTGTATAATTTCCAGGTTTAGACAATTTTCTATTTCACTTAATTTTCATATCTAAAAATGTCTATCAAGATTAAATTTTTCATTTGATTTTATCCAAAGTGGAGCTTCTTGATTTGGATTAATTTGTTCTAGTTTCTTACTGTACATTCAATTTGTATTCCAAATCTTGCAATTATTATTTGAGTTTACTAGTGGCATTCAATTCTGATTTGAAATTTGGTTCTTGAATTTGACAATCCTGAAAATCCAAAAAACATAGTAAACTTAATGAAAATGGTTGATGGATTTGAATGAATCAAATATGATTCCAGTTAATTCATTTTGTCCATTGGAAATATGCATATTGACTTGAACTTTGCAAAGTTTCCATGAGTTCCCACATTTTTTAAAATTCAAATAAAAATACAAAGAATTCAATTTAATTAAAAAAATTCCATCCTGCAAAAGTGATTCAAAATTTGGACCAAGGATTTGACAATCCTGCATTTTTATGTTCAGGTTCTGAATTTACAGTATTATACAGCATATAATCCCCAATTCAAACCATCATATTAATAAGAAGAAGGCTTGACTGCCAGAAAAGGATCACTGATTAAGCATAAAAAAGGGAAAACAGGAATGCCAGAATTCCACCTCCCAAAGTAGGAGGATAGAATTGGGACTATTTCTAAGCGTCAACCAAACACAGTATAGTTTCCTAGTACCATAAGAGGCACATAAAGATACAGCCAATTAATAATTGCCAGTAAGCTAGCTCAAGAAGAGCGTAGGCTGTAACTGAAGTGCCATGTACACCTTGTAAAGGCCAGTAGCAGCACATGTGCCAAGGACAGCCAATCAGGATAGGCATAGTCAGAAAAAATGAACCTATTGCTGTAAAGACCCAACAATTGGGGAAGTATTATAGCAAAATAAGGGTCCAAGTTGGCAACTTGGAAGCCTGTGAGCGCCGTCACAATTAGATAGACTGTCATCATCAATTGAAAGACTTTGGTGTATATGTTATAACGTCCAAAATTACCAATGAAATATGTGAGTATGTAGTATACACAGGTGTATATAGCTACAGACTGGGTGGAATGGGGCAATATCAGTGTGGACCAGGAGTACCGCTTGGAGGAGTTGAGCTGCGCCAGCTCCTTGTAGTAGTACTCACCAGATGGATTGTTGAATGACCCATGCTGTTGATTATGTTGGTGGCCCCCAATCCCTAGGCATGCTGTGAGGACAGCTGAGAAGATTAGGTGATTCATCTTCTGGTCCTGGGAAAGAGCAGACAAAGCTTAGTGTCTTGTTTAACTTCTTGTAGGGTAAGTTTTAGATTGATTTATGTGATACTATTGAGGGGTAATTTCACTCAATGATAGCACAAACTATCATCAAGTGATTTGGCTTTATTATATACTATCATCCTTGTGGGGCATGAATAGTGAAAAACTTTGGACAGGGAACCCCAAACACTTGATGTTGTCTAGAATTCCCTTTGGGAGTGGGATGGGAATGGATTGGTAGACAATGAATTGTTAATATTGGCATTGCATGACTTTGGAGCTTCTTCAGGTACTTTCATGCAATCATATTCAACTTCTGTAGTTGATGCATTAATTGTCATGCTGGGCATCTTGTAAACCCCCTCCAAATTTGGTAGGTTCCAAATTTGGGCAGCAGTTCCCCCCATTTTTGGATTTGGGGAAATTGCCTTTTTTGGATTCCCAATTGGGAAATTTCCCCATTCAGCAGGGGTGGGCAGTCCCGCTATGGGGGGTGCACTGTCCCCTGCCAGCTGCCAGGCTCAGCGTGCAGCTGGCGGCCGGGGTATAAAACCCATTTTTTCCAAAATTTAATTTTTTAATTTTTGTTTCTTTGACTGGGTGTTTTGTGGCAGTTTCCCCAATCAGGGGGAACTGCTGCAATTTTTTATTTTGCTCTTAGAGCCCAATTGCACCCAAAAGATTATCTTGACACAAGGTGTTGTCAGGAATATTGCTAACAATTGCAAAGGTAGCCACTGAGAACTGTCTGAAAGGACAAGAACAAGGGTTGTTGCAGTATATATAGATACAGACACCTGAAAGGATGATAACAAGTTCTTAGTTACACATGGATAGATTGCAGCCACTGACTAGATTGTACTCCATTCCCAATAAACATAATTATCTTTAAATTTCTATTCTATTGTAGTCTGTAGTGCTTTGCATAGGACAAGGTATAGTACATTGACAAAGCTAACATCTATCTGTAGCTTTGAACATATCAGCAATAACCAAAGTTGCTCAACAATCCCTATTCCAGATTGCTAGATCAATTGATGCCACATAAATTAATCCTGATTTATTAATAGTGTCACAACATTTTTGATTACTCCCTCTTGGGAAAGCAATTCCCTGAGTAACTCCCCAAATGATTCCCTGACTAATCATTAAGTTGGTGGCACTCTTACCATTCACCCATCTATTATGGAGTTCAAACCTTTCAAGTCCTAAATGGAACACACTTGTGCAAACCTCATGACCTAAGAGAAACAATCACTTGGATAAGACCCATGACTGTAAAGTCACTCCCCCTTTAGCCTTGGATAGGACAATCTTCCCACGTTGTACAAAAACATCTGCTCAGAAGCCAGCCAAGCCCCTTAATTCCCTTGAGGATCTAGCCCACACAGTTGATGAGAGATTTGTGTTGAAATACCCTTTCCAGGTGGTAAATACTGATGTTCTGAACTATGTCCCCACTTTGGAGAAATCTCTGATTAATTTAGACTATTTTTTGGCTTGGGCTTGTCTGCACTTGATTTAATTAAGTCCAAACAGTCAGGCCGCGCTACTGTTAAACCATCAAATCCCAATCCAGTTGGATTGAATGCTGATTCAAATCACTCCAGCAATGCCAGCCAATCAGAGTCAAAGACAGAAATTATTGCAAAACCCTCTAACTCAATGGATCTGCCTTGGCAAAATTTCTCTTCTGGCCAATCAGACCCATTGCCTGGGTCAGGTGATCTTTCAAATTTGAATCCTGTCCCCTAAAGCAAGTCAGGGGACTTTTGATCCCCTGCTTGCTCACTGCATCAAATTAAAGTTTATACTTTTTTAAATTGGTCATATGAACACTTGGGCTTTTCTTGGCCCTTTTTTGTTTCCTGGCTTTGTTAGTATTTGCTTTATCATTCCTTACCTTTACAGCCTTTCCCTGGCTCCCAGAATTGCTTTCAAAGTGCCTAGAGTTAAAGTTAGTATTGACAGACCCGCTTACCTTGTCTGCTTTCAAAAACCTAGTTCAAATCTAAAAATAAGTATTATAGTCCTTATATTTACTTACTTTAAATCCAAAATTATTTCTCACTCACTTTTGCTTTTGCTTTTGCTTTATATACGCCTGAGTAGTTCCTCCTATTTAATTGAAAAGTGTATAGCTTGTGGACACCATCTCTTGGTTCTTAAGTTTCTATATAAACCTATAATTCCAGAGTTCATTAATTTGACCAGTTGCTCATAGAAAAGAGTGGGAAAATTCCCTTTTGCCCTCTTTTCCCAAATAATGCTGGCCTCTTTTGTGAAGTTTGTGGCTTTTACCCTGGCCCCTGCCTTGATAATGATTTTGACCACTTCTCCATGCCTCTGGAGTTGCGTTTCCCGCTTATTCCACCATGTGGGGAGCAACCCCAGTCAATTCATGCATATATTTGAGGACCTCCCTGGATGGACTCAAGATATTCTTGTTACCAGTGAGAACGTTGTGAGAAGCCTTACCTGTGATGACCTTGAGTTTTCTGCCCTCAAAACAGCCCCCTCTACGTCCCAAAGCTTGGCTTCCCCAACGCCTCTCCCCCCTGAGGTTCCAGTTGCTCAGGGCCAAGAGGAAGGTTTGGGTATCCAAGAGTCTGCGCCCAAGGGCACTTTGTGGTTGCTTGGCAGGATGATCCTGATGGGCTTGGATTCCTACTCCACCCAATTATCTGCTGTATCTTCCTTGTAGACGCCACTTTGAGCGGCTATCTGAGTCTTGCACTGGATGGTGTCCTGGTGGGTCCTTCCACCGGGATGGGAGCCAAACTTAGTTAGTTTAACCCTGTTCTCTCACAATGACTACCATGACATACATGGACAGCATGTGGCTTCTCATGATACTATATAATACTCTAAACTAATATCAAATAAAGTATCATTCTCTTCTTAATTTCCCCTTTATCTTGCTTATTATACTTCCCAGAAGTATATATTTGACAGTGGTAGCACAGGTAGGTTATCCACACCTACACAACTTATAATAGAAAACCCTCCAAAGAAAAGAACCCAGCAGATGACACTCCCTACCAACTGGAGACAATACAAAGAAGGACATGACATCCTTACATGATTCACTGTCTTCAACAATATCCTTGTACCAACTGAAAAGTACAATTTTCTTGGTACTCAAGGAGTCCTGAATCCACCTCCAGTTCCTGACGCAACCAAAATACCCAACATTGTATTACAACGCCTACACTCAGCAGAATTAGAACGTTCTCAGGACTATGTGGCAACTGTAGTAAGTACAACTCCCTTAAACTTGACTCCCTGGTACTTGACAAAGTGTCAAGTACCAGGGAGTCAAGTGCCGCATATGTGAATCTATTAGTATTTTGGCTTAACCAATTTTAAGCTAATTTTTACTAGTAATTTAGGGGCTCAAAACCAAAAACCAAGGTTAAATTTACTTGAACTCAACTATGTTTAATAAATTGGTTAGCTAAAATACCAATTTAAGGGGCAATTTATAAGTAAATTTACTAATAGAAATGAAAAAACCTGTGTTTGACACTCTAAACCAGAAAGTGACCAGTTCAACACTTTTTAAGCCAAATTTTAATTTTATTAATAAAATACATATGCGCTTATATAAAATTTATTATTTACTATTATATTTTTATTATTAGTGTCCATAGTTGTTGATTAGGCTCCCAAGCACCACTATACTGGATTTAGTGGTATAGACATTAATCAAATACCTCACTTGTTTTACTTTATGTCATTCCCGGGTTTTGGATTAAGTGATGTCACATAAATTAAGCCCAATTTATTAAGAGATTTTATATGTAATTTATAAAAAAATGAAACTTGTCACTTTCTTTGTTTGACTCTATCCACTTGACACCCAATTGGTTTTGGATTTAACTAATCAAAGGCTCAGAATTAAGGCTAAATTAATATGTGACGCACTATGAGCGCCACTTGACACTCACCCACTTGACACTTTAACTTGGGGATTAGTACAGAGAGCTTCTTAACAATTTAACCAACACTATGGTAAATAATTCACTCCCAGCTCCTCACAGCACATTATTATCACTAATAAACACCTTCCTACTTGCTTACTTTTTTAACTTATGTTGTATTTTTTTTTTAATTTTTGAGCATACAAAACTGCCTTGCTTTTGGGTTAACTTTCAAACCTGTTTTAAATTTAAGCAAGTTTTATATGTAAAAAACATAGTAAATTTGATGTTTCTGCTTGACTCTGGCATACTTGACAGTGAGAATTCAGCTTTTTCTGGCTGATTGACAGTGCTGAACTCAACACTTAACTATGTTTTGAATTTTCAACTCTCAATAAAAAAATTCCATATAATAATTTTTATTTTTTTTGCTATTATAATCTACTACTTTTTCTGCTGCTCTCCATATAATTTTCATATTTTTTTGATTTTCAATTAAACTTTTACATCAATTTAACACTAAGATGTTATGCTGAACCTAACATCTTTGATGCTTCATAATAAATTCACTTATTTTCTATGTTTTAACCTTTATACCTATACTTTGAGTTTCTATTTTGCTTCTATTTACTTTTTTATGTTTTTTTCTTGATAAATAAAACTTTATTTACATACTTTTCATTTAACTTTTGCTTTGTTTTACCTCTGTGTTTCATATCTTTCATACTTCTATTATTTACATTGCTAAACTCTTCTTTAGACAAAATCAAACAAGAACAGCCAACAGCCCAAGCTCCAAGCCTCCAAGGGCTCCAAAAAAAGCCTCCACTCCCAAGCGTGCCAAGAAGCCTGCAAAGGCAAAGTCTCCAACCTCATCTCCTCCAACTCCATCTCCTCCTACTTCTCCCCCTCCACCCTCATCTTCCACATCCCCTTCACCTTCCCCCAAAAATTCCTCCCCCAATAAATCTGATGGTGATCTTACCAACCACTCCTTTTACCACTCAGAGGCCAATTCCGAGCCCACCAAGGAGCAGCATAGCAAGAAAGTAAAGGCTGCCAAGGAGCCCAACTCTTCTTCTGGTAAGAAAAAGGAGGCATCCAAGCAGGCCTCAAAGAATCCTTCCCCTCCCCTCCCAATGGCTCTTCCCCTACTTCCTCATCTGACCCCCAAGATGAGCCAGATGATTACTCCAAGAAGTTTAAAGCTTCCAATCATGTGGCTTGGGATCCACTGGCTATCCACAATATCTGTAATGTGGACGGAGAGTTTAAAATTCCCAAGTGCTTTCCCTGTTACTTCCCAATCATGTCCGTAAAGGGCGGCTCTGGTTACATTGCTGACAACTACATCTTCAATTGCAACAACCAAAAGTGGCAGACCAAGAGCAAGCACTTTGTATGTGAGAATAAGACTTGTGGGGCCTGGTTGAACACTGAGGGCTGGGAGCAAGTAACGGCGGAGAAGGGGGAGCACACTTGCAAGCCCCCCAATCATCTAATCACTCAGATGTTAAAATGGTACCTTGTTCAAGTAATACCCACATCCTCTCATCTCTGGGCTTCGGATCTGGCTATAAAGGCTTTGCAACATCTCAAACCCAACAATCTTAAGTTGGTACCAACACAGGAGCAGTTGGTCAAATTAATCAGTGATAAGCATATTGCTGCCAATCCCCCTCCCCCCAAGGCCTCTGATGTCATCTGGGAGCTCACACTCACTCATGAGCTTAAGCAGCTTCCAAGTGGGGAGTGCTTCCTGCTCCATGATGACAGGCCTGCTGACAAGGACTGCATAATCTGCTACTTAACTCAGCAAAACCTGATGAAGTTGAAAAGGGCGTCAACCTGGCTAGTTGATGGTACCTTTGCCACTTTCCCCTGGATGTTCAAGCAGCTCTGGATGGTCCATGCCCAGATTGACATCTGGGTGATTCCACTTGCGTTCTTTCTTCTTCCTGGGGCCACCAAGGCCATCTATACCTGTGTGTTCTCCATTCTCTTCCAAGCAATTGCCCTCCTTCCTCCTGCCAACAATGAAAAATCCAAGAAGACTCCCCCCACACCCGCGCCAACCCACCTGCCTCTGACAAGGACCAGGCTACCCTGGACTTGGAGGAAAAGGCAAGACTAAGAGCTCTTGGGCCTTGCGTGTGCATTATGGACTTTGATCCTGCTCAGTTCAATTCATTCAAGCAGCTGTTCAGCAGGGAGGTGCAGGGGTATCACTTCCACTTCTGCCAAGCAGTTGCTTGTAACGTGCAGGCCCACACCAAGCTTATTAGGTTGAGCCGGAGGGATACTTTGCACACCTGCAGATTTGTGCTGGCACAATTTAGTGCTTTGGCTTTTTTAAAGCCAGAGCATACTGCACAGGGGTTCAAGGTGCTCTCAAAGGATCCCTACATAGTGAAGCACCCAGAGTTCAAGCCTTTCATCAAGTACTTTGAGCCCCAGTGGATTGGGAAGGTTGTCACGCAGAGGCAAGGCAAGGCCTGCGCCAAGGACAGCTGGAACATGTACCAGGCAGCTGTCAACGGGGAGCTGAAGACCACTTTGGCATTAGAGGCTTATCACAAGCATCTTAAAGCCAACTTTGGGCTTCATCTAAAGTTTAATAAGTTCCTCTCTCTCCTGCAGCATGAGCAAGAGAAAACAATCTCCAAGCTCTGAGATCTCTCCAACTGCGTCCCCCCACCAAGCCAACCACCCGCTGTACCCTCTTCACCAAGGCCATCCAGGGTGCGGCCAAGCACAAATACAAGGCCTCTGAGCTTAAGCAGCAGCTTGAGCTTATTGCCACTGCCCTCCTGGAAGGGGCTAAAATAAAAAGGGAAAGAATGATGAGGAATAAACTTGCTTGCTTGCTCAGTTATATGATTTTTACTTTTAACCTTTTAGCTTTAATTTTTACTTTTTAGTTTTGATCATTTAGTTTTTAGTTTTAATTTTTAAGTTTTTTTATAATTTAATTAGATAGCAGTGATTGTTCTATGAATGCATGGTAAGTTTGAGATGAATATTTATAGTTGAAAGTAAGTGAAATATCTTAATTTTTGTTAATTTCTAAATAAAACATATGATATTCACAGTTGTGCTTATATGAACTATATCAAATAAATATTAATATTTCTTCATATTTTGCGTAACTTTATTTTTTGTGTTTGTGTTTATTTTTTGGGTTATTGGAATTTTAATTTTTATGGTAATAAAACATATTTTTATAATGAAGAGTGTAAATTACATAGTAAAATGAGAAATAATTGCTCATTTCTCCTTATTAACATTAATTAAAATACATTTTTTTGTTGCATTTTTTGAGCTCTCTGGGGTCACTTTAGTATATCATAGCTGTAAGGTTAATTTTATATTAAAATTTTTCAGTACATCAAGATCCGTTAATTAAAAAAGTGTCAATTTCCAGTTGTTGATCAGGGCAAAAGCTGAATTCTCACTTTACTATAGTGTTGACTACCAGGGAGTTGAGTTTAAGGGAGTAAATCACCAGGGAGTCAAACTTACCACAGTTGCCAACTATGTCAAGAAAATGCCAACCTCTGGATTCAAAGCACCCAAAAAAAATTCACACAAGTGGGCTACCTCACAAACTCTGGGCAAGTGAAATTGCTTTATACATTACTGGGGCTGCTTCACGCTTTGTAAGAAAATAGTTTGACCAGCACTCTGGTCATAATGAAGACTGGGACATGATCAAAGCCTTCTTCCTGGAGAAATTTGCAATAAAGGGCTCTGACGTTGTGATATTGACAGAACTTAGGACCTTCAAAATGATAGGAACTATTGAGGAGTACATTACAGGATATGCTGAAATACACAATCAAGCTCCCAACACCATCAACTTTGATGAGGCTGGAACACAACTGGACCTCTACAATGGCCTCCTCACACACATTAGATGCCAGTTTGACATGAGCTGTTGAAAAAAGCTCCAAGGTGTGTTATTAGAAGGGAAACAAGATACACAAAAATCTGACAACCTGTCTGTAACCAAAACATGGAATAAGAGTCCAACAGCTAAGAAAGGCCCTTAAACTATTAAGCAGAACAACTGAGATAATAAACCTCATCCTCAAGGCAGAAATCAAACTACCCAAGTAAATCAAATGAGTACTGATAATGCCACTAAGGAGGGAAAAGCTTAGGGGAGTGCTTAGGCAAGCCACTCTCTCCCACTATAAAAGACTTGTACAGGGATTAAGACATGGACTCAATTATCATGATCCAAGTATACTCCAGCAATCTCATACTGTTTGCTGCCCAAAAAGAAAATAAACTCCTTACTTATCCTTTCTGCTTTTGCAGATATCAAGGAACACAACTATTTGACACTGGAGCAGATCAATTCCTTATTGACAAAAGATTTTCTGACCTCATGAAATTACCCACGGTTCAAAGTAATGTCAAAAGAGTTATCATGGCAGATAACAGGAGCACACCAGTAATCAGAGAGGCAAAACTCTTTTTTGCCCAAATAGGGGACATACAGACTATCCTTAGTGTCACAAGTGATAAACTCCTATCAACTATGCTCATTGAAAAGCCTCAACTACGGGATTTGAACCCCAACACCCCGCGGGCCGCCAGTCTGCAGGGCCAGCTGCCCGGCCGCCTGCAGTTTTTGGGCTCAAACCAGAGCAGGATTTGACTTCAGAAAATCCTTTGAAGCTTGATGAATCAAATGAACTTACATCAACACTTCCCACGCTAAAGGTTCCTGTTAACTTGACCAATCAGCGGGCAGGTCCATCCATAGATCCCAAAATAACTTGGGCCCATGCGGAAGGGGAAACAGAGAACCTTCCCATAGAACGCAGGTCACCCAGAGATAACCAATCCCATAACCCAACTAGGAAATTTGAGCATTCTCAGTTCAAGCCAGCCAATGTAATAACCCCCACAATGAATACCACCAAGGACTGGGAAGACCTAGTAAATGGGAAAACCCAGGCCAAGGGAATTTGTGAAAGTTTTACCATGACAGATGGGCATACTTATACCCTGGACTGCCAGGAAGATGCCCATCACCATTCTTGCAATGAAGTGACATGAACCTTTGGTTCAACCAGATCATACCTTATTTTTTATTAGTTCTACTTCATTTACAGCCTATGTCTCACGGTTCTGCACCCCACGCTCACCTACCCCAAGAAACCGCAGACCAACTGCCCGACCTTTACCATCCACCAGGAGTTCCCTTTGGCCCAGTACCTTTCACCGAGTACCCACCCAACCCAGTGTATTTAGAGTTTAATCTAGAGGAAATTCTAATCCACAGCCCTGAAGCTAGAACTAGAGAGACAGAAGTCCTTTACAGAGAGGCACCAAAATTATTTGGCCCCCTCTGCTATTCCACAACAAGTATAATTTCCTGCCTGCATATTTAGTTTTATTGACACCACCCCTCACCCTGCAGCCCAACCACCTGCAAGAATCTGTTGCCACTAATGAATCCTCTTCCACCCAGATATTTGGGGTGATGTATATAACCCTCACTGGACTGATTGATTCTATGGTGCCTGCAAGCGGACCTTGGGCAGTCCTTGGAAAATTGTTATCTTATATTGTAAAGTTAGCCCCAATCTTGTGAAGGGCTCTTCCTGCTGGGCTTGCAGGCTGACAGCCTGCGAGCTCTCAGGAACCCCCTACAGGTTGGATTCCTGACACTTAGTGGCCCAATTTTATCAATCCCCAAATACAATGTTGTAATTGGTCTGGACTGGATAAGAAAGACCAAACCTCATATTGACTGGGATAGCGCTACCCTCACCATACAACAAGAAGAGGTAAACCACCATGTGTATCCAACTCATCTTGACACACTTATGAGAGACTGTGTGTTTGTGAAAATTAAGGAAACAGAAGAAGAAAAGGACCCCAGCAAGATTAATTGGAACACTTGCACATATGAGATTATCCACTTTTAAAACGTAGAAACCTCACATAAACAAGACCCAGTTTGACAACAGCTAATCCAATAATTCCATTCTGTTTTTTAAGAAAAGTTACCAGGACTACTGCCTAACCAGGACATCCAGCATAAATTGATCTCAAAGGGAGCGTATCAGAAGCCTGTCCTAACTATCACCTAAAACCACAAGAGGACAACACAGTGAAGGCCTACCTTGACAAAGCCCTTGAAAAAGGACTCATACACCCATTCAAATCTCCTTTTGGTGTGGCCGTCTTTTTTGTAGCAAAGAAAAATGGAGGACTCTATGTGATGGTCCACATGGGAGCTGTTTTACAGGCAAGGGTTGATTTGGCTTAAATAAAGACACTATGCTGAAAGTTGGTCATGGATAGTAGTTTGTAAACAGGTAACAGCCTATTGGATAAAAGGGGCTACTTGGGAGGGTAAGGTCTGCCTAGTAGGTAACTTTGGCTACTAGAGGCAGAGGTTGAACTAGCCCAGCAGATAGCATTGGCTGTTGGGGGCTGGTTAGGTGTCTTTACCCAGAAGGTAACATTGGATGTTAGGGAAGGATAAGGTCTCCACCTAGTAGGTAACAAAGGACTACTAGGGGTGGGGAGTATACCAGCCTAGCAGGTAACATTGGCTTCTGGGAAGAATGGTTCATGTGACCTAGCAGTTAACTAAGAACTTCCAGGGAAGAAAGAAGCTGAGGCAGATCCATAATTCCTTGTGAGCTTAGAGGAGGTCTGTGAGTAAGCATCTTACCTAATGGACTGGTAAGGTGTCCTTGTATGTGTTTCCCTGGAGGCTTTGGGGAGGTCCTGAAGCTACCATTGGGGGCTTGGATATTCTCAGAGGCATTGTTAGAGTATATTCTTGGGAAAGCAGCTGCAAAGCTTGATAATGATCAGGTCTCTGGGAAGTAAAGTTGGTTACTTTGTGCATGAAAGCTAAGACTTAACCACCTGAGTGAGTAAAGACAACTCCACAGACATGAGGATTGTCAGTAGTTGATGGCTTATAGTGGTGGTTACTTAAAGGGGCCCAGTCAAACACTAGCCTACTTGTAGACTTATTTCCTGAGTCTGAGACAATAGTAATGGGGACTGTAGGATGGAAACTTGGTGGTTCATAGGAAACCATCACAGTGAAACCTAGTACAAATGACTGGATGATCACAGTAAATACTAGTTGAAGGACTGGTGGATCATAGTGAGGAATGAAACCTAGGTGGTTCATAGTTGTAAGGGTTGAAAAGCTTTTTAACTTAAACACATTGATGGAGATTGAGGGAAAGGAACAGAACTGTTGGCTTTTAGACCATTTTTATGAGGTTAGGACCATTTCTTATCTTTGCCTTCTCAAATCTTAATTGGGACACTTGGTTGGTTTAAGAACTATTTTGGTCATAATATTAATTTCAAGGATTGTTTGGATAAAGAGACTCTTAATTTTAACTTGATGCTGATAAAATCATCATTCAGGGAATCAAACTATGAAACTTTGGAGCTCTCAAAACTATCTAAATTTAACACTGGATTAGTTAAAATCAAAAGCAAAAACTTACCACCGGTTTCAAAAGCAAAAGCAAGCTCCAAAAAGCAGCTTGAGATTATACAGCCAATTGATTTAAAAAACAATCACATAAACAACCAGCCAGGCAATTAAATCATTTTCAAAAATAAAAGAACCAATAAGATCTCAAATTCAAAGATTAGCACCCAATTGATGCAGTCAACTGCAAAACCCTTCAATCAGTACACAGAAGGAAACCCAAGCACACCAGTAGCAAGGAATAACTACCAAGCTCTAGCCTTCAATATTCTGGTTATTAATCAACTTGCAGGTTTGGCTGGTGCTAGCTACATCCTGAAAGCTTGCTGGCAGCAGTCAAACCAAAATGACCAAGCAGTCAAACAAACCATGATAACCAATACACCTCCAAATTTACCACACATTATTCCACTTCCCCACACCAAACTTCACAGTATTTAGTTAGAAGCACTGGGAACTTACCCAGTGCTCTAACAACTTGATTTTCTGGACAATAAATCTTACTTTTATATTTTTTACCTAGTAAATTAGTAGATTCAAATTAAACTTCAAATGATCTGGAAGCAGAATTTACTTCTGCTTCTGTTCTGTTTAGTATTTTGGAGCCCTGTTGCTGAAGGCTGTGAATTTGATTCTAATATTTGAGTCAAAGATGCTACAAAGACTTTGGCTTGGGATTACTTGTATACCAAACATCAATTTCCTCCTACCTGTGGCAAAACAACACCTCCTCCTTTGCCTCCTCCATTTATCTGACCAGGAGCTCCTTGGTATGTATTAATCTATGTTGCTGTATATTATGGGTTAACACATTTTGCCCCATTTTTGGGTTTGTACAAATTATGTGGATATGTAGTTAACACATTAATGGTTGGTATTCCTGTTGGTTCTTCTCTTGTGGGATTTCATCTGTCTGCTCTTCTACATTACTTGGGCTCTCTCCTTCCTCAGAAATGAATCCCTGACAATAGTGCGGACTAGCTGATGGACAGGAAAGAACTAGCTGATAGACTAAAAAGGACTAACTGATGGATTAGAAGATCATAGAAAAAGACTGGATGAAGAACTAGAAGATCATGGATTAGGGCTAGCTGGAAAACTGGAAGTTGGTTAAGGAGAACCAGCAGAAGTAAATGCAGGAGCAAGAATGTTTGATTTGGACTATGGAAAGAAGGATTATTGATAATAAAGAAGCATTAAAAGAATCAAGTAAACCGCAAAAAGATATGATAAAAACATTGAGATAAAGAGCATATATGGAAAATTTCAGAAAAAAAGAGATAGTTTACATAAATTGGACTGTAAATTTATTAAGAATTGGTTGAGTAAGCTGAAGCCAAAGAAGCCAGAAACAGGACAGAGAAAATGTTGGGACAAAGGATGGAATTTTGCCAAAATGGTTGAGAAAGGCAAGAAGCAAGCAACAGGCAAGTTCAAAGTTCTGAAATGTTGAGAAAATGCAGAAAAACTCAGAGAAACGTTGAAGAAATTAGGGTTCAAAAATAATCTAAGTAAAACATATGTGGAAGCACTCAAGTTTGCCCAGAGAAACGTGTCAGGAATCACAGCAAAATTGTTTGAAACACAGAGCAGTTGTTTATCCAGAGCAAGACAGCACCAGGTTTAAACCAGGGTCAAGAGCAAGTCATTTGAGTAAATGTTTTGGCAAAATAGTTGAATCTGGGCATATGATTGGCTGAAGGTTGAAGCTTGTTTGATCACTGTTTTAAGGGCTTCAACTGAAGAGTTTAAGCCTAAAAAATGAGGGAATTAAGCAGAAAAGCTAGGGTTTTAATTGGCTGAAGTAAGTTAAAAGGTTTAATTTATTATAGAGCAGGAAAATATAATAGTTTAAGCCTGGAAAACCAGAGATCTTAGAGATAATAAGGACAGAAACAAGGAGCTATAAAAGGGGTTCAATCTGAGACTTTTCAGGGACTGTATCAAGTGGAATAACAAGGCCACTAGAGCTATACAGAGAGCTGGAGACCAATATAAATGTGCAGAAGCCCAAGATAAAGTTGCAGGTGCCCAAAATTAAGGAGCTGGAGCTTGGGGTAAAGGAGCCAAAGCCAAGAAAGGAGCAGGAGTCCAAGACTAAGGTGCAGGAGTATAAGACCAATTAGAAGAAGTCCAAGAGATTGTTGGAGGAATTCAAGTATTCACACATATCTACTGTTTCCCAGACCCCCAGGTCATACAACAGAAGTTTTCTAAGGGGATCTTCCTTCAGAAAGTGAATAAAAGCCCATTTAAACTCCTGCCTAAATTTCCCAGTAGTAAAGATAGACCCTATGAGTGAGATACTTAATATCTTCTACCATAGCCAAGGGGAGGAAGACATCTACTTCCAAAGATGTTGAAAGCTTGCCACTAGTAAGTCTTTTCAGGAGGACTGGGAGAGATTCAATAGACACCTTGAGATGAAATATAGGGGAAGGGAGTCTATTGGAAACAGTTTACTAGATTGTTGAAGGATTAGTACAGGCCTAAAGAGGGACTAGCACCAGCTGAAGTACAAGTGCATGGTGAGGATGCCTGCCTAGTATTAGAGAAAGTGTTGGAAGAGTTTGCAGCAATGCAAGCCAAGTATAAAAACGTCAAGCAAGCCACCTTCTGCTACTAGGGAATGACAACTCCTTCCATTTGGTCCCTGGATATGACCCAGGACACACTTTAGGGACTGGTGTACAGGAACATCACACTCTTCCTGGTCACAGACTACAGGGCACTCAAAAAGTTCACAATTAAGAACATGTATCTCCTGCCCCTGATTGGTTACCTTTTTAACACCCTGGGGGTCCCAAGTCCTCACAAAAATTGACTTTACAGCATGTTATCACCAAATCTGTGTTAAACCAGAGGATATACCTAAAACAGCATTCAGAACTAAGTATGGCTTGTTTGAATGTGTTATTCTCAAATTTGGTATAAAAAATCCCCAAGCACCTTTGTGACCTTTATGAATGAAGTTTTTAAAGAACACATTGGAAAAAGGGCTATCATCTACCTTGACAACATAATAATATACAGCCTGACTATAGATTAATAATGGAAAGATTTCTGCCTGGTCCTCAATGCCCTTCAGGAAAACCAACTCATAGTCAAGCCCTCAAAATTTGACTTCTTCTCAGCAGAACCCCAATTTTTAGGACACATTATCAGCAAGAACAGAGTAAAGCCAGACCCAGAAAAGATATGAGCCATGACCAACATGCCAGCACCACAAAATGAGAGTGAGCTTTAAACATTCCTAGGCATGATAAACTATGTTAGGAGATTCATCCCTGACTGGGACGTCTTGACTGCTTCCTTATCCACAATCACAGGCAAAACAACAAAATTTGTATGAACACCGCTAAGAGATCAACACTTTTGACAGTTAAAAGAACGCATGGTCATTGTCCCTATCTTACAGTACCCAAGCTGTGAAGGAGTATACAAACTAGAAACTGAAGCCTCCAATTATGCAATAGGAGGAGTACTACAAATTAAACTGCAGAAAAGGACTTTCTCCCTGTAGTATATGAATCAAGCAAGCTTTCTGATGGTGAGCAAAGATAACAAAGAAATGACAAGGAACTGATAGCTATTGTTCACTGCCTAATGAAGTGGCAATGTTATCTGGAAGGTGCACAGATATTCAAAGTGCTAACCAACCACAAGTCATTGGTATTCTTTAATACTCAACAACACCTATCTAAACAACAGGCTGAATGGATGAGTCTCATATAGAGGTACCCCATGATCATTGAGTACAAACAAGGCAAGGAAATGCTTACTGCAGATGCCTTATCAAGGCTATACCATAATCATCTCCTCTGCACTGATAAAAACCCTGATTGGCCCATATTAATCAGGGAGATTCTTCAAGAGGGGCTCCCACCTGGTACATTAATAAATGTCCAAGAGAAGGTCCTTAAGAACAAACATCTGTTCAAAAATGTATATGGTACTCTACACCACATATTACCAAATGATGATACTGATAAGGAGCGCCTTTTGGGGAAGCTTCAAATATGGAATTAAGAAAGAAGAGAAGTATATTCTATTGGATAATACTTTAGACTTATATATACTTGGCTGTGGCAGGGATTTAGTTGGATTGAACCTAGGGGTTGGACAATGCTAGATGGGTTCAAGCCACTGGATACTTGGACAGCCAGGTGATATTTCTTGATTACCATTCTTGGTATGCCAAACAGTATATTGGAAGGGGACTAAATTGGGTAATGGTTGGATGTTAAGTAGGTTGGTGGTAGCCAGAATGCTTGTACATCCAGACCCTTGACACCCCCCTTTAAGGGGTTACTCTGGTATATCAGGAGGGGGCTTTGTTTTCACGGCTGCTGCCTGATGCTCCTGGAGCTGTTTACTAGTTGAACCCAGTATGGTTGAGTGCTCTCCTTTACTGAGGCAGAGAAAAGTTCTGTGGTACTTCTTGATAATTGGGTTTTTGGCACTTTGGAATTTTACTAGGTAAGTGTTGTGCTATGGGCTGTATTTGATGACTCTTCCTGGTCCCCAGTGTACTGATTCTAGCTTCTTTCTGTTGCCAGCTAGAATACAGACAGGGCAGTTGATGGGAAGTGGTTCCTCTATGGAGGTTATCTTTTGTGTCTTGAGCCTATTCAATTTCAGCTATTTTAGCTTTAAAGCGGATGAGTTGTAGGTTTGGTGCTTGCTCTACTGTGGGATGTTTACCCGAGGGATCTTTATGTAGGGCTGTTTGTTGCAGGTGATTATTTCTGGTTTGTACCTGTAAGTTAGCTCAAACAGTGAATAGCCTGTTCCTTGATTGGTGCAGACTCTGGATACTAATAATGCATGTTTCACGTATAGTGGCCATGTGTCTTTGGATTTGCCATCCATTATTTTCTCTAGGGTCCTGATAAGGCTGCCGTTGAGGCGTTCCACTCTACTGTTGGCCTGTGGTCTGTATGGAGAGGTTGTGGAGTGTTTACTGTTTTTGGACTTTAAGTTGACATTTACTATGTGGCCTGATAACTCTGTTGCTCCATCAGTTATGATGTAGTCTGTTGTGCCATAGTCAGCTATGATTGCTTTGTTAATGAAACAGTTGATGGTTTTTGCTTTGTGGTCCTTTGTTGCCCAGCAGATGGGCCAGCGTGTGGCAAAGTTGATAGCTACAATTAAGAAGCGTTGATTTGTTTTGTTTCTGGGAAGGGGCCCACTACATACAGTCCTCAAACCTTGAATGGTTCAGGGTCTGGTACTGGGTTCACCGTTGGCTGAGGAGCCTTTGTACTGGTGTACTTCTTGCACACTGTGCACTTTTTCAAAACATCAACTATATCCTGTTTGAGGTTGGGTCACCATACTATCTCTTTTAGTGTGAGGTATAGGTTGTTAGCCTTTGTGTGACCTAGTAGGCGGTGATGTCTTATATGGTGTCAACTCTTTGTGCAAGTGGAATGTTTGGGATGTGTTTGTCATTGATAATTTGGTATACTTTGCCATTTGATACATGGAAATACTTTTTGTTTATTAATAATGTATTGTGGGTCAGTTGGTATGTTCAGGGGTCTTTCCCTTTGGTTTTATACTCAGTGTTGTACAGGTTTGACCAGCCAGGGTTCAGGTGATCAGGATAATACTCTCTAGGCAACATAGTCTAGAGAGAGCATCAGCCGTGACCAGCTCTACCCCCTTTTTGTACTGGATGTCCAATTTAAGCTGTTCCATCAAGGACATCTATTTGGCTTGTTGCTGTGCAAGTGCGTTCTGAGTTTTGAAATAGATTAAGGATTTATGGTCAGTTAGTACTTGGATGTTTAAGTGTCCTTCTAGGTAACATCTCCATTTCTTGCATGCGTGATATATTGCTAGCAATTCCTTATTGTGTATTGGGTATCTCTGCTCAGTATTAGTTAGTTTTCTACTTTTGTAACATACTGGCAGGAAGTCTTGCTGCCCTGGCTGGCAGATGCGCAGGACTGCGCCAATGACGGTGTCACTGGCATCTGACTTGAGCTTGTAGCACCAAATATTGTTAGGGTATTTCAAGATTGGTGATTCAATCAAAGCTTGTTTTAATAGTTGGAAATTCTTGTCACATTATGGTGTTCAGATGAATTTCTTTTTGGCATTACCCTTGGTTGGATCATTGATTGGTGAGGTGAGCTATCCACAGTCTTTGATGTATATCCTTAGGTAAGCTACCATTCTGAGAAAGCATCTAACTTGTTTAACAGAGCTGGGGTGTTGTATGTTATTTATGGCTTTAATTTTGTCTGGATCTGCTTTGATGCCACTGTCAGAGACAATGTGGCCCAAGAACAGGAGTTACTTTTCCATAAATTGGCACTTACTTGGTTTTGTGTAAAGTCTGTGCTTTGCAAGTCAATCAAGCGTCTTGCGGACATGAGTGAGGTGTTCCTCTTTTGTTTTTGAGAATATGATGATATTGTCAAGGTAGCATAATATATTTGAGAGACCGTTTGGTGCTTGGTTAATCATGGTGAAAAATGTTGCAGGAGCGTTGGTCATCCCAAAGTTGATTACTCTACATTCAAAGGATCCAAATTGTGTACGGAACACAGTGTTTGGTATGTCCTTTTCCTTTACTTCAACTTGGTTGTAACCTGAGGTGAGGTCAATTTTGGAGAAAAATTTGGCTCTGGAGAGTCTTGCAAACAGATCCTCTATAAGTGGAAGAGGGTGTTTATTCTTTACTGTGCTTGCATTTAGTGCTATGTTGTCAGTTACTAGACGTAGAGTGCCTTCCTTTTTCTTTACAAAGAACATTGCTGCCCCCCATGGGGATTCAGACGGGAGGATGAAGCCTTTAGCCAAGTTAACCTCAATGTGTGTTTTGAGGGTTTGTGTCTCCATGGGAGAGAGTCTGTAGAAGGGTGCAGGTTTGGGCATGGCTTTAAATAGGTCAATACCATGTTTGACCTCCTGTTTGGGGGGTAACTCTGTGAGTTCTTCCTTGAATACATGAGTGTATTCATTTAGGAGTGCCGCAAGTTCTGGGCATTAGATTTTTTGTGTTTGTATGTTATTAAACTCAGTGTACCTCATTATGTGGAGGGTACTATCTTTGGTTAGATGTTCTGAGTCATCTTGGTTTATGACCTGGACAAATACTGTGTCTCTTAGAATGAGGTCATTTGGTTCTTTGAGAATGTTAAAATTGACTCTGTTGCATTTAGTGGTCATGGTTTTTGTTTTCCAACATACACTGGGGTTCACTCAGGTGAACCAGTCCATGCCTGCTACAATGTCGTAGTTTATGTTGTTCATGAAGAGTCCTTTGATGGACGTTTGTATGCCTTGGAGGTCAATTCTGAAGGGAGTTAATTTTGCCTTCAAGTAGAACCTTTGATTTATCTGCCATTCTGGCGTATTTGAAGTTGGATTTGACAACTGGTATTTTGTACTTGGTTACAAAAGGTTTGCTAACCATAGTGTGTTGTGCACCAGAGTCAAATAAAATTTTATGCGTATGAGATTTGTAAGTACATGGGTAGACAAGAAGTTGTGAGCAATCTTTAATTTTTAAGTTCATAAAATGGAGGATTGCAGGACATGGGGGATGGAGGTAGCAAAGTTTTTGCCTTGGTACAATTTATTGTCAAGTTAGGGGGAGACAGGGGCACTTAAGCCTGTTCCCCTCCTCTTTTCCCTGTTCCTCTGTTTTGAGACCTTTGAGGTCAGAGAATGTGGGGTCAGATTCATAGCGGGTTGCTATTTCAGCGTTGTTAACTTTGGCAGTGTCCTCTTTCTTGGGAAGGGAGCGGTTTGCGCTTTGGCTGAAATTGCCATTGTTGCAATTGGAGTTACTGGTGCTATGGTTGGTATTTTGGAGTTAATTGCCATTAGAGTTTTCTCTGCCATTGACGTTTGAGGCGCAGTTGCTGTTGCTTGCAGCATATTCCATGTTGGCGCATTTTTCAGCGCGCTTGGCTTCTGCAATGAGCACAGGCATGGAGGTGTTAGACTCTGGACAGATGAGGGCAGCAACAGAGGGTTTCATTCTATTGATTAATGATGCTCTGGTGTGTACGTTGTCAGCTTGAGCTGGGTTTTGGATTTTGCAACATATTTCCTCAAATTTGTTGGCATAAGCAGCAATAGTTGTCTTCTGAGGAAGATCACTGAGATGTATTGAAATGTCTTGGAGGGATTTGGTGACGCAGAAATTGTGGGTGATGTCTGCTTTGAACTCTTTCCAGTTGTCAAGCTGGTTGTCAGTTTGTGAGCCAATCATATGGCAAACCAGCTGGCTGCGGCCTTTTACAGGAGCTTGCTGGCTTCCTGGACCCATTTCTCATGGGGGATGCGGCTGGCGCAGAGTTTAGCAGCTGAGTGGTCTAGCCAGTTGATGACGTTTTCTTTGTTTTTACCAAAGAACTTGTCAATACCAATGTATTTGGTGTTGGTCACCTCACCTGTGATAGGTGGTTGTGCGTTTGTTTGTAGTTGAAGAGAGCAACTGTATTGAATAATCTTGGTGCATGCTTTGGGCATGACCAGACCTTTGAATACAGTACATCCACTAGGTATATCTTTGTCAATGTTGTGGGTGCGGAAGTACGTTTTCAGGTCTCCTGTGATGTGGCCTGGTTGAGTATGTGAGCAAAGGTGGGCGGGTTTTGGTCAGTCATTTTCTCTCTCATGGGTGTGATTGAAAAACTGTAGCTGCTACCAGTGATAAGGAGCGCCTTTTGGGGAAGCTTCAAATATGGAATTAAGAAAGAAGAGAAGAGAAGTATTTTTATTGGATAATACTTTAGACTTATATAGACTTGGCTGTGGTGGGAATTTAGTTGGATTGAACCTAGGGGTTGGTCATGTGCTAGATGGGTTTGAGCCACTGGATACTTAGACAATCAGGTGATATTGCTTGGTTACCATTCTTGGTATGTCAAACGGTATATTGGAAGGGGACTAAATTGGGCAATGGCTGGATGTTAAGTAGGTTGGAGGTAGCCAGAATGCTTGTACATCCAGACCCTTGACAATACTGTATCCTACGTCCTACCAACACAAAAGATTGACACCTCTCTTCAATACCACAGAGATCTGGGGCACACCTGTAGCAGGAACTTGCATGAATACCTCAAGACACGCTTTTGGTGGCCCAAAATGCTGGATGATATCAAGAAAGTACTAAAGCAATGTAAAGTCTGTGAAAAGTACGCCCTATCCAAGGCACCTCCCAAGTCAGTACTAACAGTGTCAGTCACACAACCCTTCAAGGTGTGGTCACTGGATATTGTGGGACCAATGCCTGGCAACAACAAAGGCAAAAAGTACATTATCACAACTATTGACTATGCAACTAGGTAGCCTGTAGCGCAAGCTACAAAAGACATAAAGGAAAAAATGTAAGTCAATTTATTGGCAAAGAAATCATAGCTAATTTAGGAAAAACTGAACTTCTAATTACAGAAAGAGGAACCAAACTCAAAGCTATTGACACCTATATCTACTCCACTAAAAATGGAATAAAACACACCATTGCCAGCCCCTACCACCCGTAAGCAAACAGAAGAGTTGAAAAACTGAATAATTCTCATATGGAAGCCCTTAGCAAATTACCTTCCAATAATCTAAAAGCCTGGGTTGACATGTTACCAGCTGCACTTATGATATGCAAAACACAAGTTAACTGCAATACAGGAAAAAGCCTATATAAACTTGTTTATGGACACAAAACTGCCATTGTTAGAAATACATCAGGACCACAATTAAATCTACCAAAGAAATTACCAGACAACAATGTCCCTGACGTACAGCAGGCCAGAAGAGTACAAGAATACAAGGAAAAAAGTAGGGAGAGTAGCCTTCCCATTACAACAGGAACGCTTCCAAGTTGGGCACAAGAACTGGGTTTTTAATCACAATATGCAAAAATTAGACCCAGGGTTACAAGGACCAGGAATTTTCATGGAATTCAAACCAAATAACACTTATCTTATTAAAGGAATTGGCACTTGTACGGAACTCAAGCGTATGCACTATGACCAACTCCATCTGTACAAAGAAAGAACAGTACAACACAATTCTCAGCTCCCTGTACCCAACGCAAAACTGGATCAGTACCAGGCCCAAATTCCTGACACTTTCAATAAAATTACTAAGGTTCCACCTTCCAGCACCTCAGGGGAAGATATTGCAACATTTGATTAATCCCTCTTGGGGAAGTAATTCCCCAAGTAACTCCACAAACAATTCCCCAACTAATCATTAAGTCAGTGGCACTCTTATAATTTGCCCATCTATTGGGGATCAAACCTTTCAAGTCCTAAGCAGAACAATACTTAGACAAGCCTCATGACTGCCATGACATACATGGAAAATATGCAGCTTCTCACAATACTATATAATACCCTAAACTCCTATCAAACAAAGTATAATTCTCTTCTTAATTTTCCCAGTTATCTTGTTTATTTTATTCTAAGAATTATATACTCAACAATGTTCACATTGAATTAGACACAAGTAACAGAGTTCTTCTGCCACTTTGGAACAATCCAGGGAATGAGGGATTTCCTGTTAATTTTAAATCCCATGCTTTTGAAGTGTTGTAACTGTGCTGTTTTAGAAAAGTTGCAAGGGGAAATATTTGAAAACTAGATAATATTCTTTATTGAGAGATAGCTATTATATGATTGAGATGAATTACGGATATCAGGAACATGATTGTGTTGATCACTTGGTTGTATGATTAGGGGTGCTTGACCCTGGTAATGAGTCAAGCGCTAAATTGAGCCATCCACTGCATGGGATCACCATTTGCTCATGTTGCTATTTCTGGTAATTCAAGTTGACTTCTGCATTTGTCTAAGAGTCACTGGGAATTCAGATTGCGGGTCACAAACCCGCTTAGTGTAACCTTTCTGGGGGTTGGCCCTGTTCTTTTGACAGCAGCATGAATGCCTAGCCTAGAGTTTGATACTGGTAGCCTGAGGAAGAGATAAACTAATCAAGTTATAGCTAGAAGCTTCATATATCATTCTGGAAAGATGTCATTAATACCTATATAACAAGTCTCCTTTTTAAAAAAAGACAGAAAAAAGATATCATACAATACCTTAGATAGAAAATAGTCAACTTATTTCTACCTACATTGCTAATGACCTGCCATGTCAGGATTGAAAATGATTCTTTTCTGGAAACCCAGGCCTGGGAGCAGGAATTGAACCCTGACTCTGGATTCCTTTGGGCCACCAGGCTTGTGGACCACGGGACTGCCCACCCGCGTTTTTCTGGGATTGAGTCCCCACAAGCTGATATCAAGAAGGTCAAACCATATGGTAAAAAGAGCCAAACCAAAGAAATCATTTCACCAAATGGAGGATTAACCACAGCACCTAATGGAGGTACTGATTTGGCAACTATTAGCTTCATAAACTTGAAGTCTACACCAGCAACCAATCAAGAGCCAACCCAGGAAAGAGGCACGGGCCTGCGGCCTGGTCCCATGACCTTGACACTAAATCAAGATAATCAGGTAGCCAAATTGAGATTCCTGACTAATGAAAGAACTCCCGGGCCAAGTGCCATTTTGCCACCTTTGGACCCAAGCACCCATTTCCCCCGGCCCTGCCCTTCCCAATGCCTTGATGAACCCCCTATGGAAAATGTTAAGTTTGGAGGTGGGGTACTATATAGACCCAAAGACCCCACACTCCAAACTTATTGCTATTTTTGAATAAAGGTTATGTTAATTCGGCTCATACAGCTATTGCCTTATTTTGTATTTGCTATCTACCAATTCAGTTCAAGATCTCCTGGCCCACCTGCCCCACCACCTGCTATTTTCTGTCCTCCTGGTGTACCTTTTGGACCCGTCTACTTTACTGACTATCCTCTGAAGTCTGAATACAAGGAATATACCCCAGAAAAGATACTTGAACTTGATTCCCTGGTCCGCATACAATCCACAGTTAGATACAACCAACAAGGCCCATGGATGTTTTCAACACCCAAGTTGTTCAGAGGGAAATTCAACTATCTCCCCCCTTACAATCCACCCATGGAACCACCTGTGACCCCAAAACCTATGCCCACTTCCTTGCCTGACCTCCCAACCAATCATTCTGGCAAGCTGTTTGGGATTGTGTTCATCATCCTCACAGGGGTGATTGACACTATAATCCCAGCTGCTGGTCTGTGGTCTTGAGTGGGGAAGTTGGCCTCCTACCTTTTAAAGTTAGCTCCCCTCTTGTGGTGGGCATTGCCTGCAAAAAACCTGGCCCAAGTTACCCCTGAAAACAATGGGCCGGCTGCCCAAGACTGGATCCCTGACATGCCAGCCAGTATAACTAATAATCCAAGACTAGACTCTAGTATATAAGTTTTATGGGATTGCTTAGTGACTGCCTTTGCCAGTTATGTGTCTTCTTTACAAAAAGTCCCTTAAGTATATTATCCCTTATGTTGGACCTCTGCTGCCAGCCCAATGTACCCAACTCAGATTGGTAGCTAGGATTGTCTTCATACAATCCACTCATCAACAACCATGAATAAATATAACATTAATAAAGATTCTTCAAAATCCCAAAATCTTGAAATTATTATTTAAAGGGATATTTGATTAATAATCTGGCGTTAATAGATTGAAAATCTAAAAAAGTAAATCATTATTGTGGTTTTAGTTGCACTCATAAAAATCACTTGTTTTATTTCTTAGCAAGATTTTTTAGGTATCAAATATGTATCTAATATAATATTAAAGGATAATATTATATATTTAATTTTTTACTTCTAGATAAATTCTGTTTAAGTATTTATTTTATTACCATGAAAATATTTTAAAATTCCTGGTTAAGATGCTATTTTTATGATTCTAATCAAGAATTACTATTTATTCATCTTATTTGGACTGTGGGAAAATAATCAGAAATATCAACATTGTCTACTGAAAATTTAATCCTAGATTAATTATTTGTTAAAATGAAAGCACCACTATATATTATTTAAAAACAAAGCAGATAATGTTCCAAAAAGATCCAAACATCAAAGCATAAAAATTTAAATGAATAAGCATGAATTTAAATTTTTATCATTAGAAGGCTTTTTTTGAAAAATATAAAACATAAGTTAACAAAGTAGTCAGTATTAAATGCTCTATTAAATAAAATAGCTTTATTATAAAATTTAAGAAAATGCACCTAAATTTTAAGTGTAAAATAATTTCTATGAGTTTTTTAAATGGGAACCTAAATATGATACAAATTCTAGTTCTTATTAAGATTCAATTTTTTGATGCCCCTGAAAATTAAAAATTCTTTGTATGGCCTAAATTAAAATGCACTTTCTTTTCAAAACTACATTTACCTTCATTGAAAAATAACTGTCTTTACTAAAACGTAGATTTATAATAGTTTTTTAAACTAATAATATATATTTTAATTGGAATCGGTTGTTGTTTTATATTGTGGTTGTAAAAATATAAAAAATGTACTTTTTATCATCGGTTTGATATATTAATAATTTAGTCAAAATTTAATTAAGTTATTTTTTCTATAAATTAATTTTAAGCTTCAAAAAATATTTTAGGGTATATATAGACGCTGTAGCTGGCTAAATTTTCATGGTTGAAAAAAGTGAAATTGTTAAATTATTATTGATTGTATCTGATAATCATTTAGGAGGTCAAGTTGTACTTGAGATTCAGCTATTTTTAAGATTGATTGGCATACTATCAGTTTTTTCAAAGAAATTTAATTATGTAGATAAGAATCCAATAAAATTTGAAGATGAAGAAAAATTGATGGATTTATTAAGGCAAAAATGGAAAAATAGAAATGATAATTTGGAAAGGCTGGAAAGTATTTTTCCTGATATAAAGATAGAAAACTCTATCCTTTCATTTCAATATGAACCATCAAAGTCTATATTATATAACCTAGATAAAAATTTGATTATAGGAAGATTTCTTTTAGACCCATATGATAGCTACCCTTTTTATTTTAAGAATTACAAAAATTCTACTTTAAGTTATTCAAAAAAAATAGAACTCAGGGGGGAAAGCTTCAGCGATAATGCAGAACCTATTAAAGAGTTTAAATTTAAAAATAAGCCAGAAAAAGTATGCAAACTTTCAGAATTGATGGCTAAATTGTTTGTATCTAGTTTAAAAGATTTGAATGAAAATTTTATACATCCTTTTAATTCAGATAATTTAATTGAGCATGTAAATAATAAAACAGAATTATTTATTAGGCTTTATAAAGATAAGCTCAATTTACTATTAGAGAATCCAAATGATAATAGATTAAATAATTATGCAATCGATATAGCTTTATTTATAAGAGAAAATTTTAAAAATGAAACAAGAAAAGAAGTATGCAAAATTCTAATTGAAGCATTAAATCAACAAAATTTTAAAGTTACCCAGGGAAGTGTTAACTTAGCTTTGTTATTTGGAGATAGACTTTTATATATGCAAAATAAAGGTCTGGAAAAGTGGTTTTCTTCAATATATATTAACTTTAATGTAGTGACATCATTAGATGAAAAAAGCTTTAAAGAAATTATCAACACTTTAGTTGAACCCAATAATAAAAAATTAAGGGTATGCACAGTATAGGAATACAACAAGTATTTATTAAAAATAGTTCCCTATAAGAATTTTTATTGATTTTAAATTTTGTAGTTTTTCGATAGAATTTTACATTTATAAAAAACTCAGAGCTATTTTTAATGTTAAAAAACTTTTAAAAGTTTAATTTTTTCTAATAGTATAATTTTGGCATTAAATTATGATTAATCTTTAGATTTCTTGGTATAATAATAAAGTACTTAACTTAACTTTATATTAAGATTTAGATTACTTTAAATATTTTATGAAATTGTATATAGTACTTACAGAGTCAGAATTTGTGTTAGATTTTTAAATGAAATTAATTCTACAGTAGTTTTTAAACCTGTTGAGATGAACAAAAAATCTCAGTCTAAAACAAAATAAAAAACTAAGGAATTTATATTAAATTACAATAGATTTGGATCCACCTTGATTTTGCTTTTAGACTGAGTTGTATTTGTTTTTTGACTGAGATTTTTTGTTTATCTCAACAGGTTTGAAAACTACTGTATATAATTAAGCCAGCATTTTTTAAAAAAGTTTATAAAAACAAAGTATGCACAAATAATTTATAAATTATCATATGAATGAAGCTTTCTTCAACTAACTAATTTAATACCAACTTTAAAGATTATTTTTACATTGGCAGCTGGTTGATAGTTTTTAAAACTACTGTCCTTAAGTTTTTTTATAAAGCAAGTTGAGTGGATCTATGTCATGTGATCTCCAAATTAATACCAACTTTTTTCTGAAAGTTTTAAAAACCAAAACATGTCATTATGATATTATTTCAGCATAAAAATTTAAAAACATATTCTTAGATTCTATAAATGATATCACAATTTTGTATTTGGCTCCTCAAAATATTGGCAGAGATAAGGTAGGTACCTCCATACTTTTGTATTCCTTATTTGTGAGTGCTAACATTTATCTTTATCTCATACTGTAAATTCAGAACCTGAATGTAAAAATGCGGGATTGTCAAATCCTTGGTCCAAATTTTGAATCACTTTTGCAGGATAGCCTTTTTTAATTAAATTGAATTCTTTGTATTTTTATTTGAATTTTTAAAAATGCGAGAACTCATAGACACTTTGTAAAGTTCAAGTCAAACTGCATATTTTCAATGGACAAAATGAATTAAATGGAATCAGATTTGAAGCGTTCAAATTCATCAACCATTTTCATTAAGTTTACTATGTTTTTTGAAATTGCGGGATTGTCAAATCCAGGAACCAAATTTCAAATCACTTTTGAATGCCACTAGTAAACTCAGATATTAATTGCGGGAACTGGAATCCAAATTTAATGTACAGTAAGTAACTAGGACACATCAACCCAAATCAAGAAGCTCCACTCTGGATGAAATCAAATGGAAAAAACAATCTCAACAACCATGTTTAGACATGAAATTAAGTGAAATGTAAAATTGTCTAAACTAGAAATGATGCAATATTCTGCACTCATAATCACTAATATAGCAACCATAAACCCATATAATGATTTATGAGCTACTCTCCTGATGACGCAGAATTTTTTAAAAGTTTTGTTGGCCCCTTGGCTACACCAGGGGCCAACAAAACTTTTAAAAAATTCAAGGAAGAAAGGAGAGGAAAAGATAAACCATCAGTTTACTGCACTATGTATTCATGTACTGCTATTAAAGATACTTGATTACAGTAGATTTCAGAAAATACTAATAATAAAATAGAATTATATATTACAATCTGTTTTTACCATGTTGCCTTTTCCTTGGTGTGTTGATATTTCATTTGCTGTTGATAAGGTGTTTGCATTTAATTGGATGGTTTCACCTCCAGTTGCCTTGGCAATAGGAAATCAAGCCGCCTCTGCAACCACAGTTGGTCTCGGGGAGGCGGCTTGATTTCCTATTGCCAAGGCAACTGGAGGTGAAACCATCCAATTAAATGCAAACACCTTATCAACAGCAAATGGATTATCAACACACCAAGGAAAAGGCAACATGGTAAAAACAGATTGTAATATATAGTTCTATTTTATTGTTAGTATTTTCTGAAATCTACTGTAATCAAGCATCTAAATTTTAGTCGTCCTAAAATGGAATAGGGTGATTTTTGAGAATGCCTATGATTCCTAAAAGAATTAGCACAAATCCACTCTAGATCCTTTGGAATCCTTTTTGAGACACTCATAAATTATATTTATTTCAAATTCCTTGCAATTATGATTTGAAACTTGGTTCTTGGATTTGAAAATCCCGCAACTTCAGATTTGTTAAGTTTTCCATGATGTCTATGATTTGTTTGAAATACAGGAAATCTCAAATTGTACATTAGAATACCGCATTTCTGATTTATGTATCCCACATTTGTTTGCTGAGTTTTGTCTTTTATTAGTTGAGTTATCTACTCAAGAGATTCAAAATTTGCCAATTTAAATAAATCAAAAAAAGTCAAATTAAATGTCTGATTTTATTAAATATTTTATTTTTCACTCAGCTGAGTTGCCCGCAAAAGTGATTTGAAATTTGGACCAAGGATTTGACAATCCTGCATTTTTACGTTTAGGTTCTGAATTTACAGTAGCATTTTATCACTTTCTCTGTGATATATTAATTTTTGTCTAGTATTTAAATTAATTCACATCCCACTAATTTTTATAAGTGGTGTCGGGAATTCCAAATACTTGGAGTTGACTAACCCAACCATTCTTTTACCTGATTCAGACAAATAGCCACTAACAGCACTTTATTCATTAATATTAAAAGAATTAAACACATGATAAAAATAATAGATTTGAGTAAGCTGTAGATCCCAAAATAGAAAAATTAATATAAATTATATTAGAATCAGATGAGAAACTATCACTGGATAATTGCCACTAGAATTGTCAGGATTTCTGTATATTGACTAATTAACAGATTCAACCAATTAACACAGGCCAACAGCTAATTGCTCTTAGGATTGGTTTCAACAAAATAATGTGAGCCGCAAGTTTGTGGAATTAATGATCAAACCATATCCTGGCATTAACAAAATCCCTATTCCTAATTAATGGGCAAAATATGCAGATATTATGCAATTAACTAGTCCACCTCAACAACCACCTCAAACATGCTTCTCATAATAATTACTAATATAAACTCTAATTATATCCTAAAACAAGAGCTTTCATATGGGACATAATCTGAAACACTTCTAGAAGAGTTTACCATGGACTGGGCCGCCAGGAAAAACACTCTAATATAAAAGGCTCTGAGCCTATTGTATTAGAGTAGCTCTGATTGGGCAACAATCATCTCCACCAACTAGTACCCAGTCAGACTAGCTAGTCCTGGAACGTGTTCCAGGTAGAAAGCTACTCCACTCAGTTTGAGGGAGAGTTGTACAGCATCAGAAAGGATACTGAGCTGTGGAAGTCATCAAGCAAGCTTCCTCCACAAACCAAACACACCCAAGTTTAGGCCCCCTGCTACAACACCCTAAAGCTACTTCAGTCTTTTCTAGTGTTGTGAGCTAACTTGGATAAACACAGGCAGCTGAGCCAACCTCAATATCAGTTGTCTAATAAAGAGTTTTTATTCCAAATCCTTTCCCTAGTTTGATTATAATTAGGTGGAGATCAAAAGACCATACTGCTGCCATAAAGTATTAATTCCTATAGTAAAATATAGAGATAACAACTTATGAACATATATTCAGAAGTAGGAAGAACCATCCCAAATCCTTTGGGCTCTTTCAGACTTGCTACTTCTGAGGACAGCAAAATATTCTGGGCCATAGGTTACGTCAAAGTCACAGGCTCTCCTGTACTTTCCTAATGTTAGCAGACTTATGAGATTATATGGTGGAAGATAAAATACCACAGTCTGTGGATTTTCTGACAAGAATAAAAAAGGACCTATCTAATTTGTGCTATAAAAATACAGTTATAAAAGACACCTATTGGTCAAGAGATAAAAATAACAATTTAGAGCATAACCTAATTATAGAAGGACATAGATCCACAAAAATCTTTTCTATTTCTATTAATCTAACCAAAAAATCTGCAGCTTTTTTGTAATTCCTAAAGCAATGAATGAGGTTCTTCTGGTACTCTGTTATCCTAAATACAGGAAATTGAATAATAAAGAGAGGATTATCACAACTATTATCCTACACCATCAGGAGTGTGAATTCCTAACCCTATTTCAGGGGTTTCTTCCTTTACTACATCAACATGATCATTCCTAATAATTAGCATAAAGAAGAAGAAGAAACAGGAAAAAAAGAACTTAACATTATCAATGGACCAATCTTTAGCTGCCAGAACAGGGATCAAACCCAAAATCATGAAATAAAGCCTTCAGTGGTGTTTAATAGTGAATTAAAACTTACTTTAATTATTTATGGCCCAATCATTCAATTGGTTTCTGCTTCAAACTTCAGAACTAATAGAGGGGTAATAGACTACAGCACTTACCACTCAGCATCTGATTGGATGAATCCAGAGCTCTTCCTGCACCTGAAATCAACATCCAAGTTTATTAAAAAGCCACTGGGAACCTCTTATTCTTATTTAAGCAGCTATTGTTATAATCTGTTTAAAACATGGTCTCCTCCTATATGCCCTGATCATCTTCTCATGTACCCCTTGTTCCTCTTTTATAGCTGTTTACAACTGTCAAAACTTCAGGCTCAACCCGCCAGCAAGGTTCCAACCAAGCAGGTTTGTGAC
>QTSX02003205.1:0-43514 GCA_014839935.2 Entomophthora muscae
ATGTCATTTTGTACTAATCAGATTTCAAGAAATAATGGTATATGATTTAAGATTGTTACTAGCTTTTAATACAGTTTAATTTAGCTGTAAGTAGAAAATGATTAATTTAATATAGGTTTTTATATTATAAGGATTAAATAAGATTTATTTTGATAAAATTGTTATAATTGTTTAAATTTTTTGATAAGAAAATTAAAACAAAATTTTAAAGTGTTAAGTAGCACAGTTAATAGGAAACAGATTAATCTAACAAATAATGACCCAAATGTACTCATTACTCTGAACATTTTTAATCTAAAAGTAAGCAATACCCATGCCATATCTAAAATGAACCCAGAGAACTTAAAAATATAATAATAGATACCTCAATCTATAAGAATAAATATTATATTAGTTTCTCACTTTACTTTATAAATTACACCCTGTAATATGTACATTTTTTAAATCCCATAAAAAATGCCAAAGGTTTGGATGTTAAACCAGTTCAGCTATCACCCTCCTAGTTCAACATCCTTACATTGCCCAATTTGGTACCAAACCAATTCCCAACCATTCACCTGTTTTGGTATCAAACCAATTCCCACCTAACCCATCCATCTACCTGCTCATCCCCGATCTAAGCCCTGCCATCTGATACAAACCACTGATCCCAGTTAAGTCCCTGCCAAAGTTTTTCTGGGTATAGAGGCCTAATTCAATATCTAATAAACCCATCATTCTCCAAACCACTCTTCAAAGCTTCCCCAAAAAGTTGCCTACTCATCAAAAATAAACATTATAATGATACAAAAATAAACCCAAATAATATGAAAATACAAAAAATGAGCTAACAATAATATTTGTTTGATATGCTTCCTATAAGCACAACTGGGAATGTCATATCATCAACAGATAAATCAACAAAATATAAGATATTATATAACCCCCACCTTGAAACTATACATGAAACTTTCCAGTTATGCCAAAAAGGATTAGTGCTATCTAGATAGTGAAAAAAAATTAACAAAAAAAGCAAGAAATATAGAAGCAAGGTCCATCTATAATGGTTTGCACCACCAAGAGCCGTGGCCACATCTTTCAGGCACTTCTTGACTCTGATCACCTTATACATCTTTTTCATCCCCGGCTAAACATCCTCCAATAACCCTTCCCCTTGGGCTTCTTTTTCTTGGGAGCAACCTGGTTGGTAAGGTCCCAGAACTTAGAGATAGTTCCTTCTTGCTCTTTCTGAAGCTTTTAGAAGGGCATATTGTACCTCATATCAACACCAAACTTAACTTTGAGGTACCTATGCCCCACCTCAAAGCTATAGGCAGTACTCATCTCATCATTGAGGCCAGCATTACATGAGCTCCAGGGGGCAGTGATCCCACACTTTTATTTCCTGCCTGCCACCTTCTTACCCACCTGCTGCTTCTTGAATCACTCAATATAGCCCTAGAATATCCCAAGTGATCCTATTGTTGTAACTGTGCTGTTTTACCAGAGTTACAAGGGGGAAATTATTTAGAAACTAGATAATAATCTTTATTGAGAGATAGTGATTATATAGTCATTGTGAATCAAGGATAACAGTAACATGATTGTGTTGATCACATGGTTGGATGGTGAAGGGGGTGGCTTGATCCTGGTAATGAGTTAAGCGCCAAAACAAGGTATTCACCATAAGGGATCATCATTTGTTCATGTAGTTGGATTTGGAAATTTGTGTTGACTTCCTAGTCTGGCTTCAAGTGGCAGGGTAATTGGATTGCAGGTCACAAACCTGCTTGCTTGGAACCTTGATGGTGGGTCAAGCCTGCTGTTTTGACACCCCCTAACTGAAGGTTGGCCTCCTCTGGGGGTAGGTTGTCAGGAGCCCGGGCACCATACTGGACTAACTGTTGTTCTGTGGCAGGCAGGGCGGTTTTGTGTTGCTTTTGTCTTGCTTTGCAGGGTCTCAGGCAATCATGGTATAGGGTTTTGTCTTGTTTGCGTTTCCCAAGTCCTTGCACAAGGTAAGTGTTATTTTTGTTTACCTTTAGAATGATTGCTGAGCCTACTTTCTCAGGTTGTAGTTTGCTCTTATCAACGTTCATGACCCAAACTTTGTCCCCAACTTCATGTCTATCTTGGATGGGGACAAAGGTTTTTTGCAGACGTTCATTTTCTTTTTCTGTTTGCTTGCTGTTGGCCTTTATAACTTGAGGGTCTGAACGCGGGGAGACTTTACTTGGAATTTCCTGTTTGGGTCCTGTTAATGCTTGAATGATATTTGGCTATGTGCTGTATAAAAACTCAAAGGGGCCTTTTCTGGTGGATCTGTTCACTTGGGTTTGGCACACAAGTAGTGTAGTCAATAGCTGCTTATACCAGTATTCAGATCTCCCAGTGGTGAGTTTGGCTTAGGCTTGCACAAGGCTGCCATTAAGCCACTCTACGAGTCCATTGGCCTGTGGGTGGTATGGTGTTGTCACGGTATGTTTGACCCCATTTTTAGCAAGGTATAAAATGATGTTTTTGGAGGTCAATTCTTTTCCTACCATTGGTTATCAGGAGTTCTGGCTTTCCAAACTTGCTGATTATCTCTCTCCCTATGAATTGTTGTATGTCATTGCCAGTGTGCGCCTTTACTGCTTGGGCCACTGGTCATCTTGCAGCAAAGTCTATGGTGGTGATGATGTATTTCTTATTGTTGTGTTTCCCTGGCATGGGGCCAACAACGTCAAGGGCCCACACCTTGAAGGGTAGTTGTGTGCGGATGGGTAGTACTGATTTTGGAGATGCTTTGCTTTTGGCAAATTTCTTGCACACTTCACATTGGTCTAGGACTTCTTGGACATCATGGTACAGGGTTGGCCACCAGGCCTTGTGTTTAAGGAACTCATATAGGTTGCAACTCTTGGTGTGTCCAAGGTCTCTGTGATATTGTAGGATGGTGTCTACTTGCTGGTGTGTGGGGATATAAGGGATGGTAGTACTGTTGGACATTTTTCTGTGCAAGGTCCTGTACACGTCAGCAAATAGGTGTTTTTTATGACAGTTTCCTTTGTTATGTTGGTTGTGCCTGCAGGGAACCCTTTGTATTTTGTACAGAGCACTAGGAGAGGCCAGTCTGGGTTGAGCCCATTCTCTCCCCTAGAAGCGCAAACATACAGGCAGGACAGGGTGTCCGCCATGGCAAGTTTGGCCCCAGGCTTATACTGGATGAGCATGTTAAACCTTTCTAAGATTTCCATCCACCGCACTTGGCGGTGTGACAGGTTTGCTTGTGTCTTGAAATAGATGAGCAACTTATGATCAGTTAGTGCTGTGAATTCTTCCTGCTGTTCCAGGTAACAGCGCCATTTGACTAGGCAGTGTACAATGGCCAACAGTTCTTTGTTGTGGATTGGGTATTGACACTTGCCATCTGTCAGTTTTCACAACTTGTAGGCTACAGGCAGGAAATCATCATCACTATTCTTAATTTGTAGTACTCCCCTAATGAATGCATCTGAAGCATTGGTTTCCATCTGGTATTCTCTGTCTTGTTTGGGGTATTGTAAGATGGGTGCTGTTGTGAGCTTTTCCTTGAGATGTCTAAAACAGAGGTCACGTTGGGGGGTCCATACAAACTTGGACTTGGCGCCTGTTATGGCAAACAAGGGGGCAGTCAAGACGCCACAGTTGGGTATGAAGCGTCGTACATAGGCCACCATTCCCAAGAAGGTGCAGAGTTCTGATTTGTCTTTAGGAGGTGGCATCTTGCAGATGGCTTGTATCTTCTGACTGTCAGGTTTGATGCCGTCTTTTGAGACTATGTGTCCCAAGAAGGGTAGTTGCTCCCGGAAGAACTGGCACTTGGAGGGTTTGGCCAACAGTTTGTGTTGTGCCAGGGTAGCAAAGACTGCCTCTAGGTCTTTGTGGTGCTGTTCCACCAAGGGACTGTAGACAATGATGTTGTCTAGGTAGACTAGGACATGATTTCCTATGTGCAGATCAAACACTTAATTCATGAAGATCACAAATGTGGAAGGGGTGCTTATCATGCCAAAGTTGAGCACCACATACTTGTAGGAGCCGTATTTAGTGTGGAAGGCTGTTTTGGGGATGTCTTTCTCCTTAAAACAAATCTGGTTGTAGCCTGCAGTCAGATCAATCTTGGAGAAGACTGTGGCTCCTCCTAAGGCGTCAAAGAGGTCGTCAATCAGTGGTAGTGGGTAACAATTCTTAATGGTAACTTTGTTTAGGGCTCAGTAGTCTGTGACCAGATGTAAAGTAAAGTTCTTCTTGGCCACAAAGAGCATGGTGGCCCCAAAAGGGGACTGTGAGAGGCGGATAAGTCCTTTCTCTAACACTTTCTTGAGGTAGGCGCATAGGGTGTTGTCTTTGCTTGGGGTTAGCCTATAGATAGGACGTGCTTTGGGTACAGATCCTTTGATTTGGATGGAGTTTTGAATGTGTTTCTCTGGGGGCAACCCAGGTAGGGCTTCCTTGAAGATTTCTGGATGGCAGGCCACAATTTTGCAATCCTGAGGTGTGGAGGTATCCTGGTGGTCCTTGAAGTGTATGATCTTGTACTGGCAGGAGTCCCAGTTAATTGCCCTCAGGTTTTCCTTTTTGTCCAGGGTCTCTGTGATGCGCACAAAGACGTGGTTGCGTAGGAGTCAGTCCACTGAGTCAGGGTAGATCTGGTGGTTGACACCTTCACGCTTAATGGTCAACACTGAGGTCCCCAGTCTACATGAGGATTGTTCTTCTGTAACCAATCCAGCCCCAGTACAATGTCAAACCTTGGGAAGTCAATGACAGGACCTTGGATGGTGGATTGGAGGTTCTCAAGCATGACAGAGAAAGGGCAGTTTCCTTTGTCACAGTGATATGGTGTTTGTCAGCCAGGACCACATTTTTAATCTACAAAGGATTAGTGGTTAGCTTGAACTTATCTACAAAGCTGCTGTTGATTAGTGTTTGATCCACACCCAAATTCAGGAGTGCTGAGCCTGTGTAACTGCAAAAACGGGAAGGATAGGACATCAGTTTATTGGAAATGTCTGGCAATGGTGTACAGTACCAGGTCTTCTGAGGGTACTTGGATCATTGGACATTGGTCCACGTCCTCAGGCCAGTACTCATCATTGGGAAAGTTGGGAGTTGTGTGGGGAGAGCTTGGCTTGCTTAATGCTCTCCTTGGGCTTTTCCCTCATCTTGATTGCCTTGTGTGGCAGTGATACAGAAATGAGTATAATTTTACTGGCCATTGTTTCCATTCTCATGTTCATTTGAGCTTGTGGGTTTATGGTTGGTGTTATTCCCGTTGCTTCCAGGAGGTGGTTGAGTGGAGCGCCTGCCTGTGTGAGAATCCTTGGGTCTCTCTTGTTTTCCAGTTTGTGTCTTATGGAGGGTGTTGGATGTTTGTTCCGCTTTCTCCGCCTCGCAGTACAGGATTTGTAGGTTGATCACCTGATCCAGGTTCATGTGCCTCATCACATGCAACTTAAGGGTGTCATAGTACATGAGGTGTGTAGCTGGGGTGTCAAAGGCCATGTCAGATGGTACACAAAGTCGGAGTTCCTTGTAAGTGCGGGTGAGTTCCTTCACAATGCCTGTCTGGGTTAGGTTTTTTACTTGGCGTATGATCATGAGCGCCATGTCCTTAAGAAAAAACCTTGCTAATAAGTTTTTATTGAAGGTATCCCAGTTATTGTTGATGTGTTCTTTGTGCCACTTGTCACACCAGGTGCCAGCGTCGTGGGTCAGTTGGATGGAGATTTCTGCAATCCAAAATCAATGTGGGCATTCCATCTGGGCCAGCTTGCTCTGGGCGGACTGGATCCATGCGGCATTGTTGTTGTTGTTGGCCCTGGCAAAAGTTTCCAAGGCAGCGCTTTGTAGTCTTTGGGCTACGTAGGTGGGCATGGTGTTTTTATTGGTTGGTCACAGAATAGCGGAGGGAGCCTGGAAGAACCCTTGTGCTGGCAGGGCATTGAACACAGGGGGTAGTATCACCATGTTCCAGTACAGGACAAAGCCATCAGGTATCTCAGCACCAGTGGTGTACGGGGTCCAGTCCAGAAGAAGACCAGACATAATTCTATCAAAGATTTGTTGGCCGCGGCAAGTACGGACAACAGGCGGAATTTTACAAGATGAGGTAGGATGGAAAACCTACCTATGCTACCAATGTTGTAACTGTGCTGTTTTAGCAGAGTTACAAGGGGAAATTATTTAGAAACTAGATAATAATCTTTATTGAGAGATAGTGATTAGATAGTCATTGTGAATCATGGATAACAGGAACATGATTGTGTTGATCACACAGTTGGATGATGAAGGGGATGGCTTGATCCTGGTAATGAGTCAAGCGCCAAAACAAGGTATCCACCATAAGGGATTGTCATTTGTTCATGTTGTTGTATTTGGCAATTTGAGGTGACTTCCTAGTCTGGTTTCAAGTGGCCGGGTAATTGGATTGCAAGTCACAAACCTGCTTGCTTGAAACCTTGCTGGTGGGTCAAACCTGCTGTTTTGAACTACCATACACCCCCTCCCAGATAGCACCAAAGCCAACACCAGCATGTGCATGCCTTAAAAATCCAGGGCATCAACCCCAGTAGCTATAGAGTAGCCCTGGTCCTTGCCATGACTATGGTACTTATCAAGAAGCTCCTCCTCCCTCCAGGTTGCTGAGGAGGGCCAGTCAAGGATCAAAGCAACTGCCATGGATGTCTCCATCAAAGCCAGCCAAACAAGCTTTGGATGGGGCCTGAGCAAAGTTCATAAGCAAACCCGCTGCGCCCAGATTATCACAGTAGGTTCCATCATTCTGGGTATTATCCGCCCAAGCAAGAAGGCTCAAAAAGCTGGAAAACCTTTATCAAAATTGACCAAGTTAACGTATTTAAATCAAACAGTCAATCAGAAATGGGTTATGGCTGCTCCAGTCTGTCAGCTTAAACTGGTTCCCATTTTCAAATTGACATTGATAAATTGGAGTAATATGAGGGTCACCTGATATAAGCTTGTTAATCAGCATGGTTGTCAGAAACTAGTCATGCAAGGGTTCTTTGAAACCTGGACCAGATACTTACTTGACAATGTGGAAGGAATAGGAGGTCAAGACTCAGGTGGTATTGCTTAGTCAATTTTTCTGATATATATTGAATAATTTTCACTGTTTCAACTCTAAGAGTTGAGTCCTCCTAAATTTACTCAATAAAAATCATTTATACCAAGTTCTAATTTACATTTTAAAAAATGCATCCTGTGATTGGGTTGCTGCGGTATATTTTGTACAATCTGATTCTGAACTGAATCATTTCTGGAAGATGGGGTCCTGAAGTTGAAACTTTGTTGTTGGTGCCGCCCAATGTCAATTTCATGCCAGCCAATCTTTGAGCTCCCCCCATTCTGGAAACTGAAAATTGTGTTACTTCCCAATGCCCAGAATTTTACGCTGAAGATGCATTGATGCTTTCTCAGGTCATTTATCTTGGACTACTTTAGTTAGGACTAATTGTTCTACTTAATCCTGGAGTTACAATTGGAAAGTTCACAAAAAACTATTTGAATCCCTGTTGGTGGTTAATCATTAATTCTATGTGGATTTGGGTGGTAATTCCCCATCACTTAGAAACAGCTTCATACTATCCTGCAATTTCTGTCACACAGATAGCCTTCATCAGCTAGCTGCTCAGCGGCAAGAGCAGCCCCACCCTTCTCCAATAAAGGACCTGCCATCATCAAGGGGGTAGGAGGGGTGAGTGGGCTATTAGGGAGCAAGCTCAGAGAACCTCTGGTAGCCTTAAAGATCCTGGTGTACACCTCTACCTTCACACCAGGCAGGAGGAGGTAAAACAGGGGGTCCCTGGGGTGCTGAACTGCCTAAATAGTGCCCAAAGCTTCTTTAATAGGGAGGTAAGGGGTCAAATTGTGCTGGTGCACCGCAAAAGTGAGGCTTAACTATTGGCTCCAGATCCTCTTGGCCGGCATGGAATATAGCTCAATCTACCAGGTATGACCACAGCTCTTTGGGAGGAGATCATCTCCCTATATTTCATCCTCTTAAGGGAATAGCAAAGGTCAGGCCCCTGATATTGGTTAAATATTGGTCAGAGAGCTTCAGGCTTACCACCTGGGGCTCATAAGCTCAACCAACCGTCTGTGGGTTAGCACCCCAGAAATTTTGTTGGAGAGGAAGGCTATCCAGAAAGCCCAGCCAGCTAGGAGTGCTTTTGTCCTGTGAAACAATCATTACCTGCATCAGATACCCCTTGAGTAGCTGTTATATGGCTGTGCAGATCATGGCTCAGGTATCTTTGTCCTTACTTATATGGACCTTATTCTGTTGCTGGGTGTTGAACTAGGCATGGTAGAAGCAGGCCTCACAGGTGAAATGACAATACATGATGCCAAAATTGGCACTGTTAAGCCAAATAAAAGCCCATTAGCCAGCCGGCATAGAGAACTTGGTATGGGAAGTGATTGGGGAGAGAGCTTGAGTGCTTTGAACTTCCCATCATTTTTGCAGAGGCTGTGATCTACAAGAGTTCTCATAAGCCAGAAGAAGTATTCCAGAAGCCTGGGAAGTAGCCAGGGCAGAGAGCTAGTCCCAGGGGAGCTGAAGAGAGGTAGATTAATCAGATCTATTACACGGTCCCCGGAGCAGGGAATTCATTCTTTGGGGGTTTCTTCTTGGGGTGCACTTTTTTGTGGTGGGCTCCTTGCTGTTAGCAAATTTTAACCCCTGAAAGGGATTGCTGTATCATCTGACCCCTCACCCTAATTGGAGGGAGCTGGATTTTCTTGGGGATTTCTTGGGAGCAGGCCCCTTTCCCAGGAAACTCTGGGGTAACTCTCTCTCATGACATGGCCTTCTGATTAGTGGTGGATCTGGGAGCTGTGAAGGATTAATTGATACCTTTTGCTGCTTGGAGGAAAATATGTCCTGAAATATTTTTAAGTAAAAATCTATGTGAATACATCAATGCTATAGCTAAAATAAAATAAAATAAAAGAACAATCAGGATAACAAATATAGGCAACCTGCAGAATTAACTCATACAGAATGGAACATCCTCCATGTCAACAATTTCAAAAATTGTTTTTGCTTTATCTTTTATAATTTCAATTAAAATCTCAAAATAAAAATCAAACATTGCTCCTACTGTAGATTCAGAACCTAAAGGTAAAAATGCAGTATTGTCAAATTGTTTTTGTGTGAACTCACCAACTTATTGGAATACTTTTCATCCTTTTATATAAAAAAGTAAGTTGTTCTGGGATGAAAATTACTTGTGACGGATCCAGGAAATTCATGCTTGCTTTTTCATTATCCTGGTCTGACTCTTTTACAGTTTGACAGGGAATCCTTTAGGTAAGCTTTGATGAGCTTGGATTCCAGGCAAGCAATCTTGGCGTTAAACTTGTTGCCATCTGGTGATCACTTCCACGTTTTTTGCTTCCCATAGTCTTAGCTGCAGACCATCTCTTTCATTCCATGGTAGTCTTATTTCAGTTAAAAGCCAAAAACACAAAGCATAAAAAGATTGAGGGGTAAGCAACCATTGTCACACATAAGTATCATTTTTTATTAATTATTATCATGTTTCCATTATATACCAATTGGGGTACATTTGGCTGAAAACCCCTCTGGTTCTGGAATCACACCTGGATTCCTATCACATGGTTTATGACATAACGGCGTCATCCAATCCAGATTTTTACCAAAAAGATCTTCACACTCTTAACCTATAAGAATGTGCCCCAATACAATCCAGAATTGCCTGATTCTTTCTGTGGAAATGTATCGCTTTGGCTTGAAGCATTCCAGACTTCTGGCGCCAAAACCCTGTGAAATATATGTATTCCTGATCCAAGCTATGCTTGTTCCAACTGGGAACCAGCTGATCAATCCCAAATGCATAGACACCATTGTCTACATTTAGTTATTTTTGCATTTAATGGGTTTTTGCCTTAAAGACCCATTAAAATGCTTCAAAACTCAAACCAGGCGCCATTGCAGCGCCCATGAACTTTCCCAGGCGGCGCCCCAGCGCCTGAAAAAATTTGATAGTGGCGCCTTGGCGCTTTGCAAATCCATTAGGTGGCGCGGCGGCGCTTCTAACCCAATAAATTTGCCAACGCGGCTGTCAGGGCCCAGAATGGGCCAGACAAAACCCTATGTTACATAGGTTCAACGCCCGCAATTGAGCGATTGCGCAACCAATTGATTGCGTCATTGATTACACAGATTTACCCAAAGGAAACTTTAAGTCCAAGTGGGGAATTGAACCCTGGTCAAGGCCAAGCCTGGGGGCAATTGGAAACCGTCCAAAAACCATTTGAAAAAAGATTTTAATTGGCCTACACCCTCTGAAACCCAGAATTGGGGACTTGGGTTGCCAAATGGCCCAAAATTCCCCTAACAGCTTCCCCAGGGCAAAAATAATGAAAGGATTCATCTAACTGACAAATCAGGAGTCATCAATGGGGCCCAGCTTGAGAACAACCTATTGGCAACCAATAAGAAGTTGCCAGTAAGTCCAATTGCAGTTTCCCAGCAGGATATAGCTGGGAACACTGGCATCCCCTTTCTTTGTTGACATCTTCATCTAATAAACCTTGTTGGTTAATGTACACTGAGCATTTATACTTTTCAGGGGTTTATTACATTATTACAAATTTTATACTGCTGGTGCTTTCAAACAGAGAGTACCTCCAGTACCAACGCCAGCGCTGGGAAATGGAGCAACTTCTAGCTGCTTCCAACCAACCACCTCCAGTCCTTACCCCATCTCCTAGAGTGCTGGACCAAGAATTAATTCCTGCTCCCGCACCGCGCCCCTCCTTTCCTGATGTTCCTCTGCTCCAACAACTTGCTCAGCCAAGCCTGACCATGAGCGCCGCCACAGGAGAACTTCCTCTCATTCCTTCTGCTTCATTGTATGACTACAGTAAGCTTGGATTCGCCTATTTGACCATGCTGGGGCTCACTGAGCAAGTGATATCCCACATGGGAGTGTGGCGTCCTTGGGCTACTGCTGCCAATTATGTGATGTGGATGGCCCCTGTCATCTACTGGGCCTTCCAGGCTTGACTCTTCCCCTTGACCAAAGGTTCCCCTGGGAGTTCCCCAGGCTATGACAGCGGCGCTTTTAACCCAAATTCCGGGGGTTTTCTTTTGGCTAACCTTAACCAAACTTCTTGACACAGTCAAGGCAATTAAACAATATAATTAAATCCTCATTAATTATATTCCAAGCATATATTAATTAACCTTACCAGTTAATTAATCCGTTTGAAGACAAAAAGTCTTTACTTGACACAGTCAAGTCCATTTTGGCCCTATGGTTAAATCCCCATTAATCATATTCCAGGGTATATATATTAATTAACCTTCCCAGTTAATCAATTATTTTAAGACACCTGGTCTTTGCTTGACACAGTCAAGTCCATTTTGGCCCTATGATTAAATCCTCATCAATCATATTCCAGGGTATCAATTAATTAACCTTCCCAGTTAATCAATCAGTTTGAGACACCTAGTCTCATAATCTGAATCTTTCGGATTATTTATTACGGCCCTCAATTAGTACAGCCTAATTGATTCCTGGGTAATCCATTACTATACTGGAATGTCTCTCCAAGGCCAATCCTATTGTTTTGAATTTCAACCTATGAAATTCATCACAATTCAACCTCTTTGTGGAACCACAGCCCAATGTGACTGTAGTACAGTCACATTACTCCATTAAGTTGGTGAGGATACACAAAAACAATTTGGCAATCCTGCATGTTTACCTTTAGGTTCTGAATTTACAGTATTATCAGTGTCAATTATTTAATCCAGAAAAAAATAATCTTTAATATTGAAAATAAAATAAAATATTTTTGAGAATCATTGACATGGAGGATGTTCCATGCTGTATGAATTAATTCTGGAGGTTGCCCAAATATAGAAAGCAATTTCGACAGAAAAGACTTTTGATGTGAGGGGTAGATAAAGAGATATGGGGTAAAGCTTTGTGATTAATAGAAACTAAATCACATCAACTAAAAAATTAGTGAGCATATTTAAAAGGAGAACAAGTTTTTTTTGCTTTTTTGAAAATAAAATAAGAATATGAGTTTGAAAAAAATACACTGTGTTAAAATACAGAGGCTTTAATTATGTGAAATTGACACATTTATTGCAATCCAGTGTAGATCGTTGGCACCATGAGTTCCAATCAGCACAGAAAGGTAGGACCCTTAGTTTAAATTAGAAAAAGTGGAGGATTTTTAAATACAACCTCAAGATTGTGGGATGATTTTAAAAGTTCCCTGTGGTTTTGCTAGTAAATTTAAATTAAAGTTAATGAAACCCTCAAATATAACCCTTATCCAGTGATTTTTTTTGGGTATATAGTATAATAAAAAAATATGTAAATATATCCAAGGTTCTATATGTAATTTAAACTATCACAATGGGACACTTTAAATTAGATATGTTATCATTGAATATATATAAAATTCTGACCAATTTTGGGTTAATGGTGAAAAAGGTAAAGTGTCAACTTTCACAATGTCAACTTTAACAATGTCAACATTCTCAATATGAGGTGGCATGGTAATTTAGGCTTGACTTTGCCACTTCAATTTTCTCAGCTCCACCCTTGTGATTAATTGAGTATGAACAGTAGACATTCCTGATTGTCAACATTACTGATTACTGTTGCAACCAAGTTTTCAGACTTGCATACCAACATATCTTACAATAAACAGGGGGCACTCAATGAGTTGCCCCTTGACGTATCTAACAACATGGGCCATTCTGATAGCAATGTCAAATTGCAGGCACTTCTTCCTAATTAGGAGCGCTGCCAATTTGACCTACTGATCCAGCATAAGTTATTCCTTGGCTTCAATCTTTACATGGAACATGCCACCATGCCACCCCCTTGTGGCCCAGTGGCTTTCCCATATCTTATATTAATTATATTATTCTGCAATAAACAATACCTTATTCTTATTATTCCTGTCCTTTCTATTGGACTGTTGTCTTCCCCAACTCAAATACTGAATCCTCATTGGTTCTGTTGCAACATTACTATAAGTTCTTTAGAGGCTTCAAAGGAAATTTGGCTTAAATTATGAGATCACCATTGGCCATAAATCTGCATGTGATATTAGAGTCAAATTAAGTGCTGCCTATAAATTTCTAACCTTATAATTTTAATGGAGTGCTCTATTTTTTAGGCTATTTCTATATAAAGATTCAATCAAATAAAATTTATAAAAAAGCTAAACTTAATACCTTAAGAATGCTACCTTTTGTTTTTAAAAGTAGGGTATGCTATAAAGTTTTCAGCATAAGCCCTTTTATTTAGTATTTTTGGCTTGGTGTTGAAGCATCTTTTGATTAAACCCTCTTCAGAAATTATTTTCCCAAGAAAAAACTCAATTGAAAAGTAAAGGTGGCCCTAGGGCTCTTTCAGATGCCACACTAGGATTGATCCCTGGATTCATCAAACAATCCAACTCTTCTCAAAACCAAATAGCTGCCATGATCTACATGGACACTATGTGGCTTATTAGTTAGCTATATAATGCTCTTCTTCCATATTCAATAAAGGCATTATTCCCCTCTTTTATTTTCCTGTTTTTTGTACTAGATACTTCCCAGAAGTATATACTCAATAATAAACATTGGTATTTCTCTGGTCATAAATCCCATGAGAGCAGAATTTAAAAAATGTGATTTTTTATTGATTAATCCATCAATAAAGTTTAGCAGCTAAGGGATTGGTAAATAAAGGTGCTAAAACGTAGAGGAGGAGGCCTGAGTTGGATTTTTACTCCACGGCACAGCCCGCAGCTTGATGATGGCATTCATGGTGTCGGCCTTCTTGAAGTAGCTCAGGGGCTTTGGCCCAGGCATGCATTCAATGGAAGTAAAGTATTTGCAAACTTGAGTCATGTCCTCAATCTCCTCCCTCTGGAGGTTGTTCTGGCCATTGATCTTTATTTTATGAGATGTCTTTGTTTTTGTATCCTCTTCTGAGACAATTATAATGCCATCCCTATCGATGTTGAAGGTGACTTGTAAGGCAGGAACTCCTCTTTTAGCTCTTTGGATATTTCCAAGGGTAAAGCTCCCGAGAAAATTGTTTTTCTTGATGCTGATGTGTTCGCCTTCGTAGATGGTACACACCACGCTCTTTTGGTTGTCGTGAACTGTTGTAAACTCTTTGGAGATGGTGGCGGGGATTGGGGTGTTTTTGGGGACAACGACTTCCATGCAGTCATCGAGGACTTTGATTCCAAGTGAGAATGGGGTCACGTCGGTGGCCAGACCTCCCTTCTGCGTTGAAATCCGCCCCCTGGTTTGAGATGCATAGATAGCAGCACCCCGTGCGGCTGCTTCATCCATGCTGAAGCTTCTTTTGATATCCTTACCACCAAATAGCTTGGAAATGCTACATTGGACTTTCTTCATCCTCGAGGAGCCACCTGTTAAAACCACTTCGTCGATTTGCTGGGGAGTGAGGTTGGTATCTTTTAGCAAACTCTCGATACACCGCATGCATGACGCAACGAGATCCCTGCAGAGGGCGTCAAATTCGTCGCAGGATATTTCTGAGCAAAGATCAATGGTGTTAAAAAGCGAGTCAACCTTTATCTGCACCAGGGAAGAACTTGTCAGCAGGCATTTGGCTTGCTCGCATGCCTTTCCTAGCTTGTAAACTGCTCGGGGATGGCCGCTTATGTCCATCTTGTGCTTCTTGTTAAACTTATGTACAAAGTGTTCAACAAGGCGTGTCGTGAAATCTTCCCCTCCAAGGTTGGAGTTTCCTGAAGTTGCGCTTACAAGAACCGCTGGTTCTTTATGTTTAGCAGCGAGACGTCCAAGGTTCCTCCCCCAAGGTCAAACACTAGGATATTTCTAGGTTTGTTTTCAACTGGGCTGAATCCATAAGCCAAGGCGCCTGCAGTGGGCTCACTCAAGATGCGTATTTGATCAAACCCTGCTATTACCCCGGCGTCCTTTGTTGCCTGGCGCTGGGCATTGTTGAAGTAGGCGGGGACGGTGATGACAGCTTCATCCACCGCTCCATTCAGCGCAGCCTCTGCATTTTGTTTCACTTTGGACAGAATCATGGCAGAAAGTTCCTCGGGGCAAACCGGACTTTACGGCCATACAGACTGACCTCAACACTTGGCTTGTTATTAACATTTGTCACTCGGAAGGGCCAATGGAGGCGTATCCGTTGAAGATGAGGATCGTTGAAGTTGCGGCCCATCATCCTCTTGATATCTGTGACTATATTGGCGATGTTCCCTATATCCCTGAAGTCCGCCCCTTCGCCAACCACTCTACCAGGGCGGCTGAACGCCACGCACGAAGGGGTGATATGGTTGCCCTGTTCGTTGTAGATAATTTGGCTGTGTCCATCGCGATAAACAGCCGCGCAGGTGTTGGTTGTTCCGAGATCGATCCCGATAACATGCTGTGATGCCATCTGCCCAAGAAAGCTTTCAATTGGTGCAGGCGAGGGTCTGGATTTCTTGCCAAAGGTATCAGCTGCTGATACAGCCCCTTGAAATAAAACTTCATCCCTAAGCTTCAGGAATATTACCACGGCATATGTATACGATTCTGGTTGGTTTTTAATTAGAATGACCTTTTAATGATGGTCTATTCAAGCTAATATATTTTGATAATTCCGATAAAGCCATATTAGATCTGTTTGGCACCAGCCTAAATTATTTACCATAAACTTGCCCTTTGAAATTTCAATAAATTTACATCAAAGTTCTTAATAATTCAGCAAGGATCATTGGTTAGTTATAAATAAAATTAATTTCCTGGGGTTTGATTGGACCGAATGCTTTGGGATCTATACTCCCATCGATATAAAAATGATATTTCAAACCAGGGAAATAGGCTAAGCTTAATATTTAAATTCTACCAGCCAGCTTTTTCGGGTTGATGCTTTAATAAGCACGACTCGTGCATCCAATACGGCAGCTGAAGATCCTTCTCATCTTCAGCAACCTTAATCCATCTTAGCTATTTATATCTTGCTTATACTACATTAAATTAAATAAATTAAACCACTAGCCAATAAATTATGGGGCAAAAAGATACTTGTTCACTTGATTTTCAGTTAGGCTTGATCCAACTATAAATTTCTCCTAAATTATCCTATTTGGTGCTACAATAAACCATTTAAAAAGCTATATATTTAACTAAACTATAATCAACAGATATATTTATGTGTATACATTTCTGTATCCAATAGACTTTACTTTATATTTTATTTTTTTGAAAGCCAAAGTTTAATTACATCTCACTACCACAAAAACAAAAACATCATTTTAACTATTTAAACAGTTACAATGTGTAACAAATGGAGGAACTCTCCATTTTTGGTCAATTATTATCGCTTGAATAACCAACAAACCTCCCCCAGACCATCATATGGCCACTTCTGGAATAAAATCATCAACCATTACCATGATTGTCAGCAATTCCGCCCTCAGAAATCCTACGAGCCAAAATATTTCAATTCGCTCTGGTGGTGAAACCATCCTAGGTGATTCAAGCAAAGATTTTGAAGTACCAGCCAGCATCCTCCCTACCCACAGAAATACATTCTCTGATGTTGACAAAGACATTTACATATTTCCGTGTATATACTTCTGAGAAGTATATGAACCAAGATAAAGGGGAAAATTGAGAAGATAGTGATACTTTATTTGATATGAAGATAGAGGGCTACATAGTATCACAAGAAACTACATACTATCCATGTATGCTATTGTGGTCATGGGGCTTTTCCAGGTAATTTCCATCTAGGTTTCAAAATGTTTGATCTCCGTTTAGCATGAATGTTTGTAAGAGTGCCACTAATAATTCATTGCTTGATAGATTTCTTGGGGAATTGTTTTCCTGATAGGGGTAATTGTCAGGATTCTCCTTTCTTAGATTTTGCTACTAGCATTTTTTAGGAACATTCAACATTTTTATCTTTATTTTTGGGTTTAAATAACCAACAATTCACTTCTAACAACTTTCCTTCTCCTTTTCCGGTTCCTATTGTCAAGTTTATACTTTTGGGAAGTATAATAAAAAAATAAAGGGGAAGATTAAGAAGAGAATGATACTTTATTGAATATGAATATAGGTTAATATATAGTATCATGATAAGCCACATGTTGTCCATGTACGTCATGGCAGTCACAGGGCTTATCTGAGTAATGTTCCTCTTGAGTCACAAGGCTTTATCAAGTTGTGTTCCATTTAGGACCTGGATTGAGGGATCCCCGTCATAGATGGTTAGCTGATAAAGGTGCCACCGGCTTATTGGCTGGGCAGTGAACCACTCGGTGAGCTGCTTGGTGATTTACTTGGGGCATTAATTCCCCGAGAGGGAGTAATCAAAGATGTTGTGACATCTCCCTTTGGGGTGCTGGAAGGCGGAGCCTTGGGAACCTTCTTGAGGGTATCTGGAATATGGGCCTGGTATTGATCCAGTTTGGCGTTAGGAACAGGGAGTCTTGAGTTTTGCTGGGCTGCTCTTGCTTTACATAGGCAGAGTTGATCATGATGAATACGTTTCAGTTCAGTTTGAGCTTCAATCCCTTTGATGAGGTATGTGTTATTGGGGTTCACCTTCATGACAATGCCTGGTCCGCGTAATCCTGGGTCTAATTTGTGCTGGTTGTGATTGACAACCCAGATCTTGTCTCTGACTTGGAACCTTTCTTGTTGCAATGGGATTGCTTCCTGCTAAACCCTTTGTTGTTCCATCACTTCTTGGTCCTTTCTGGCTTGTAGTACTTTTGGGTCATTACTGTCTGGTATCTTCTTTGGAAGTGGCAGTTGTGGTCCTGTGGTTGTACTGACAAGTGAAGGTTTCTGACCATAGACAAGTTCATAGGGGTTTTTGCCTGTATTATGGTTGACTCGTGTTCTGCAGACCATAAGGGCAGTTGGCAACATGTCAACCCAGGCTTTTGGATTGTTGGCAGATAGCTTACTAAGGGCTTCCACCAGAGAGCCGTTTAGTTGTTCTACGCGTCCATTTGCCTGGGGGTGATATGGGCTGGCTGTGACGTGTTTTATTCCATTTTTGGCAAGGTATATGTTGGTATCAATAGCTTTGAGTTCAGTGCCTCCATCTGTGATTAAGAGGTCGGGTCTTCCAAACTTAGTTATGATTTCTTTGCCAACGAATTGTCTCACATCATTGCTTTTGTGCTCTTTTGTAGCTTGTGCTACAGGCCATCTGTTTGCATAGTCAATGGCTGTGATAATGTACTTCTTGCCCTTGTTTTTACCAGGCATGGGTCCCACAATATCCAACAACCATACCTTGAAGGGTTGTGTGATGGATACAGGTACCACTGACTTGGGTGGTGCTTTGGTTCAGGCATACTTCTCACAGACTTTGCATTGCTCCAGTACTTCCTTGATATCATCTATCATATTAGGCCACCAATAGCGTGTCTTGAGATATTTATACAAGTTCCTGCTACAGGTGTGTCCCAGGTCTCTGTGATATTGGAGGATTGTGTCAATCTTTTGAGTTAACGGGACATAAGGTATAGTGTCACCATTTGGAAGTATTCAGTGGAGGGTACCATATACATTTTTGAAAAGATGTTTGTTCTTGAGGACTTTCTCTTGGATGTCCATTGGTGTGCCAGGTGGGAACCCTTCCTGGAGATTCCCCATGATTAACATGGGCCAGTTGGGGTTGCCATCAGCGCAGAGAACATGTTTGCTGTATAGCCTTGATAGGGCATCTGCAGTAAGCATTTCTTTGCCTGGTTTATATTCAATTTGCATGGGGTATCTCTGTATGAGACTCATCCATTTGGCTTGTCTTCTTTACAGGTGTTGTTGTGTTTTAAAGAATACCAATGACTTGTGGTTGGTGAGTACTTTGAAAGTCTGAGCTCCTTCTAGATAACATTGCCATTTCATGAGACAGTGTATGATGGTGACCAACTCCTTATTGTGTATAGGGTATCTTTGTTTGCTGTCCAATAGTTTCCTAGATTCATATGCCACAGGGAGGAAGTCTTTCTGGGCCGTTTGGATATGGAGGACTCCTCCTATGGCATGATCAGAGGTGTCGGTTTCTAGCTCATAGATACCCTCGCGGTTTGGATATTACAAGATGGGAGCAGTGACCATGCGCTCTTTTAGCTGGCAGAAATTTTAATCTTGTAAAGGTGTCCAGACGAACTTGGTTGTTTTCCCAGTGATGGCTAATAGGAGGGCTGTTAGGGCGCCCCAGTCAGGGACAGACCTGTGTACATAAGCTACCATCCCAAGAAAAGTGCGGAGCTCGCTCTTGTTTCTTGGGGCTGGCATCTCTGTTATAGTGCATATTTTGTCTGGATTGGGCTTGATACCATCCTTGCTAATTATGTGACCAAGGAAGGGGAGTTCAGTTGAGAAGAACTCGCATTTGGATGGTTTGGCAATCAGTTGGTTTTCCTGCAGGGTGCAGAGGACTGCGCAGACGTCTTCCCAGTGTTTTTGTAGGTTGGGACTATAAAGGATTATGTCATCCAGGTAGATGATTGCTCTTTTCCCAATGTGTTCCTCAAATACTTCATTCATGAAGGTTACAAAGGTACTGGGAGCGTTTGTCATGCCAAAATTGAGGACAACACATTCAAAAGATCTGTACTTGGTCCAAAATGCAGTCTTTGGAATATCTTCAGGTTTCACACAAATTTGGTGATATCCTGCTGTCAAATCAATTTTTGTGAAGATTTGGGACCCCACCAGGGCATCAAAAAGGTCATCAATTAGGGGCAGGTGATAACTGTTCTTTATTGTGACCTTGTTGAGGGCCCTGTAGTCTGTGACTAGGCGGAGGCCTCCATCTTTCTTTGCCACAAAGAAAACAGCAGCACCAAAGGATGATTTTGAAGGTCTGATGAGGCCTTTCTCAAGTGCTTTGTCAAGGTAGGCTTTCAGAGTGTTGTCTTCTTGCGGTGTGAGGCAGTAGATAGGTTGTGCTTTAGGCACACTACCTTTTTAGTTGATCTCATGTTAGATACCCCAATCAGGGGGCAGTCCGGGTAGTGACTCTTGGAATACAGAGGGAAACTCATTGACTAGCTGGTCTCTAATTGGGTTCTGTTTGTGTTGGGTTTCTGTGTTTTTGAAGTGGATGACTTCATACTTACACGTGCTCCAATTGATTTTGCTGATGTTGGTTTCCTTTTCTGTTTCCATGATCTTTACAAATATGTGGTCCCTCATGAGAGTTCCAAGGTGTGTCAGGTACACATGATGGTGGACTTCTCCTTGCTGGATTGTGAGGGTGGCACTGTCCCAGTCAATGTGAGGCTTTGTCTTTTGCATCCAATCTAATCCAAGTATGATATTGTATTTTGGGATTGGGATGATGGGGCCACCAATTGTTGTTTGGACGTCTCCAATTTGTGCCTGGAAAGGTTTGGTCTCACGGGTAACTGGTGTGCTACGGTTGTCCGCCATGACAACTCTCTTGATGTTACTTCAAATGGTAGGTAACTTCATGAGGTCTTCAAAACTCTTGTTAACAAGCAATTGATCAGCTCCAGTGCCAAATAGCGCTGTGCCCTGGTATCTGCAAAAACAGAAAGGATAGGTAAGGAGTTTATTTCCAGATTGGGCAGCAAACAGGAGAGGATTGCTGGAGGAAACTTGGATCATGGTGATGGAGTCCACGTCCTGTTCTCTGTACAAGTCTTGTGTAGAGGGGAGGGTGGCTTGCCTAAGCACTCCCCTGAGATTCCCCCCTTGTTGGTATCTTCAGTGCTAGTCTGGTTGGCTTTTGCAGTGTGATTTCCATGCCAAGGTTGGGTACTGTTGGCTCAATTGTTTTGCTTATTGGGGCGAGGCTCTCTTTTAGCTGCAGGGTTGTCCTTGCGCTTGTTGGAGGCGTGTAGATTATCAGACTTCTGAGCTGCGTATTTTCCTTCTGGGAATACATCCTTGAGGTTCTTGCAGCAGGTCATGTTGAACTGACATCTGATATGTGTAGGAAGGCCATTGTAAAAGTTCAGGTGTGGTCCAGGTTCATCAAATTGATGGTGTTGGGCGCACAGTCACATAGTCCTTCATACGCGGCAATGTATTCCTTGATGGTTCCTGTCATTTTGAAGGTTTGGAGTTTGGTCATGATTACTACATCTGAATCCTTCATGGAGAATCTTTCGAGGAATGCGGCTTTGAACACTTCCCAGTTTTCCTTCTGGTCAGGGTGTTGTGCTAGCCATTTGGTAACAAAACGCGAGGCAGTTCCTGTTGCGCAGAGGGCAACTTCACTAACCCAGAGTCTTTGGGGGTACTCCACTTGTGCAAACTTACTCTCAGTGCTGTTGATCCAAAGAGAGGCGTTCTCATGGCGTAGTCCTGCAAAGGCGCCAATCTCAGCGGTACGTAAGTGTTGAAACACAATGTTGGGTATCTCAGGTTGTGTAGACGTTGCTGTGGTTGGCGTGGTAGAGAACAGACTGCAGGTCTTGAGGGTGTTATACTGGTCAATGGGCACAAGGAGATTATTGTAGATGACAAGTCCAAGGACGTCTTGTCCTACTTTGTAATCTCTCCAACTGTTAGGGAGTGACATTGCTTGGGTTCTTTTCTTGGGAGGAATTTTTCCTTTGAGTTGGGTAGGTATGAATAACCTACCTGTGCTACCACTGTCAAGTTTATACTTCTGGGAATTATTGATAAGAAGCGCCTTTTGGGGAAGCTTCAAATATAAAAGTAGGAGGAGAAGAAGTATATTTTATTGGGTGATAATTTAGACTTATATAGGTTTAGCTGTGGCGGGGATATTAGTTGGACCAAACCCAGGGGCTGATCATGTGCTGGATGGGTTCAAGTTGTTGGATACCTGGACAGTCATGTGATATTGGTTTGTTGCCATTTCCAGTATGTCAAACGGTATATTGGAAAGGCACCAAATTGGGCAATGACTGGATGTTAGGTCTGATGGCAGGCATCGGAATACTTGTACATCCAGACCCTCAACACACCCCTCCCTTAAGGGGTTACTCAGGTACATCAGGAGGGGGCTTTTTCTTGATAGCTGCTGCCTGATGTTCCTGGAGTTGTTTACTAGTGGGCACCAACTGGGTCAAGTGTTCTCCTTTGCTAGGGCGGAGGCAAGATCTGTGGTACTTTTTGGTAATGGGTTCTTTGGCACCCTGGAACTTAACCAGGTAAGTGTTCCTGTCTGGTTGGTATCTGATGATTCTTCCTGGTCCCCTGTGTACTGAGTCTAGTTTCTTTCTGTTCCCGGCTAGGACCCAGACAGGGGAGTTGATGGGGAGTGGGTCCTCTGTTGAGGTTACCTTTTGAGTTTTGAGTCTCTTTATTTCTGCCAGTTTGGCTTTGAGGCGTATGTGTTGTAGAGCTGGTTTATGTTCTACTGTGGGAGGTTTCCCCGGGGGATCTTTACATATGGCTGGTTATTGCAGGTGACTATTTCTGGCTTGTACCTGTATGTTAGTTCAAATGGTGAGTAGCCTGTCCCTTGATTGGTACAAACCCGGGATACTAGTAATGCATGTTTCACGTATAGCGGCCATGTGTCTTTGGCTTTGACATCCATTATTTTCTCCAGAGTTCTGATAAGGCTGCCGTTAAGGCGTTCAACTCTGCTGTTGGCCTGTGGCCTGTAGGGCAAGGTTGTGGAGTGTTTGATGTTTTTTGTTTTTAGATTGTTGTTTACTATGTGGCCTGTTAGCTCCTTTGCTCCATCTGTTATGATGTAGTCTAGAGTGCCGTAGTCTGCTATGATTGCTTTATTGATGAATCAATTTATTGTTTCTGCCTTGTGATCTTTTGTTGCCCAGCAGATGGGCCAACGTGTGGCAAAGTTGATGGCTACATTTAGAAAACATTGATTTGTTTTGGTTTCTGAGAAGGGTCCCACTACGTCCAGTCCCCAAACCTTAAATGGTTCAGGATCAGGTACTGGGTTAACTGTTGGCTGTGGTGCCTTGGTGCTGGCATATTTTTCACATACTGTGCACTTTTTTAGAACATCAATTATGTCTTGCTTCAGGTTGGGCCACCATACTATCTCTTTCAGTGTGAGATATAGGTTGTTAGCCTTTGTGTGTCCTAGCAGGCAATGGTGTCTTAGTATAGTGTCAACTCTTTGTGCAAGTGTGATGTATGGAATGTGTTTATCTTTGATGATTTGGTATGCCGTGCCATTTGATACGTGGAAGTGTTTTTCATTCCTTACTAGTGTATTGTGGGTTAGTTGATGTGTGGAGGGGTCCTTTACTTTTGTCTTGTACTCAGTGTTGTATAGGTTGGGCCAGTCAGGGTCCAGGTGTTCAGGGTGATCCTCTCTTGGCTGGATTAGCCTGGAGAGAGCATTGGCCATGACTAGCTCTGCCCCCTTTTTGTATTGGATGTCCAGGTTAAGCTGTTCCAGCAAGGACATCCATTTGGCTTGGCACCGCGCGAGTGCATTCTGAGTTTTGAAATATATTAAGGATTTGTGGTCAGTTAGCACTTGGACGTTTAAGTGTCCTTTGAGGTAACATTTCCATTTCTTGCATGCGTGGTATATTGCTAGCAATTCTTTATCATTTATTGGGTATCTCTGCTCAGTGTTTGTTAGTTTTCTGCTTTTGTAACATAATGGCAGGAAGTCTTGCTGCCCTGGCTGACGGATGTGTAGGACTGTGCCAATGGCGGTGTCACTAGCGTCTGACTCAAGCTTATAGCACCTGTTGTTATTAGGGTATTGCAATATTGGTGCTTCAATCAAAGCTTGTTTTAAGAGCTGGAAATTCTTGTCACATTCTGGAGTCCAGATGAATTTCTTTTTGGCATTACCTTTGGTTAGGTCATTGATTGGTGTGGTGAGCTTTCCGCAGTCTTTGATGTATTTCCTTAGGTAAGCTACCATACCGAGAAAGCATCTAACTTTTTTCACGGAGGTGGGTGTTGCATGTTATTTATGGCTTTTATTTTATCTGGGTCTGCTTTGATGCCACTGTCAGAGACAATGTGGCCCAAGAACAAGAGTTCCTTTTCCATAAATTGGCACTTACTAGGTTTAGCGTATAGTTTGTGCTTTGCAAGTCAATTGAGTGTCTTGCAGACATGCGTGAGGTGTTCCTCTTTTGTTTTTGAAAATATGATGTTGTTGTCAAGGTAACATAATGTGTTTGAGAGGCCATTTAGTGCTTGGTTCATCATGGTGACAAACGTTGCGGGAGCGTTGGTCATCCCAAAGTTCATTACTTTACATTCAAACAACCCAAATTGCGTGCAGAACGCAGTCTTTGGTATGTCTTTCTCTTTGACTTCAAATTGGTTGTAACCAGATGTGAGGTCAATTTTTGAGAAATTTTTTGCTCTGGAGAGCCTTGCAAATAGGTCTTCAATTAGGGGAAGTGGGTATTTATTCTTTACTGTACTTGCGTTTAGTGCTCTGTAGTCAGTAACTAAGCAAATAGATCCTTCTTTTTTCTTTACAATGAAAACTGCTGCCCCTGTAAAGTTTTGTGGTCCACCTTTGGCCCTAGATCAGGATGTATTTCCCAGACCATCAAAAAAGGTGGTCTGTGTGCAGGCAAAACCCCTCCAAAACCTGGAGGACTTGGCTCACACGGTAGATGAACACTTTGTGTTGGCCTTCCTGGCTGAAGTTCTCATTTCCCCTTTGGACTCCCCTCCAACTGCGGAAGAGACATTAATTCAGTTGGATTACTTGTTGTCCTGGTGTCGCCCAGTCCTGAAACAATTAGCAAACCAACAAAAAATGCGGGCCACATGCAGTTGGAAAGGTCAAATCTGCGGCCCAGGGAAATTGGGTACCAAAACCCGCAACCAGAGGTGTTCCAGGTAACTAATTTCTCCAGTCTGGAAGTCCCTCAGCCCAAAACAATTGGGTTCTGGAGCTCTCCAGTGGAGACGTCAGAGGAAGGCATTAGGGGAAATGTGCACCCTGAGTCCTTGTAAAGCTCCTAGCCAATAAAGGGGCTGAGTCTTACATACGGCCCCGCGGCCCCTATTTTTTGGGTCTCAAACCAAGATAAGATTGGCTAGTACTCTTTAATAGGCTCCCCTTTAGATTGCACTCCAATAGCCCCTTTCATAACCCCTCCTGTCCTATCACCCCCCTTTGCATAAAATGGAAGCATGGGCCGTCAGGTCCCTTGCTTACCAATTCCAATTGTTGAATAAACTCCTGACTTTGCAAATCTTTTGTATTTTAAAGTTTGTTTGACAATAAAGGTATTTATCCCAACTCCCACTGTTGTTCCTGCCTCCCGCTTTCTCTGGCCTGCCTGCCCGTCTGCCCGTTGTTTTTTGTTGGGAATTGTTCCAAGAACAATAACTTGGACCATTCCCTGTTATTTACCCAAGCACTTAATTTTCCCCGCCAACTGCCTTCCCTGGCCCACCTGTCTGACTGCCTGCCTGCCCGCCTGTTGTTTCTGTTGGGAATTATCCAAGTAATAATTTGGATCATTTCTTATTATTTACCTGTGCACCTGGTCCGTCTGCCCAGTAGTCTTAGCAAAAGAAGGGTACCCGCTGGAATCATGTTGTCACCTTGGTACAAGATGGCTATGTGGATACTGGTGCCCATTCCCCTCTTGTTCTGGTCCTCAAACCCAGTCTTTTGGAGCAAACTTTCCTTGATTTCTCAATCTTCTGAGTTTATTCCTAGTCAATTTACAAATGTAATTGAGTATCTCACCCAGATTTCCTTCAAACCGGGATCCTATGGGTTGTTCTCTTGGTTGTCTTCTCATCTTGAAGAGTTGTTGTCACCTTTGGAATCTGTGACTACTGAAACTCCTTCTTCTGACTTGGTCAATCCTTCCCCCTTGTGTCAAAACCCTGAGTCAAATACAGAGGCCCATTTTACTTGGGATTGCTCTCTATGGTTACTTACTGGAGCCATGGTCATGGCTTTGGATGCATACTTCCCTCCCCTTTCACATCCGGTCTCCTTTGGGAGGCCCCTTTGAGCGGCTATCCCAGTCTTGCACTGTATGGCATCCTGGTGGTTGGTCCCACCAGGATAGAAGTCAGACTTTGTTAGTTTAGCCCCCCTCTCTTACATAATTGGTAAGCCAATTAATTTAGCTTTTGAAGCCTTTTGCAACTGGTTGCGCTCCCTTGTGCTTGCTCTGATTTGTGCCAGCGTGGGTTCCCTGATCTCTGGGACCCTTACCGTCCTGGCCACTGCGTTCCTTCTGTCCACCTTGAAGAAGTGGGCCTCAGAACGCGCTAAGAGTGCATCCACAGCTTCATCTGTTACCTCTGCCATCAACATAACGTTGGTGAGTCTATGCACCTCCCCACCCACAGCAGCTGTCAAGGAAAAAGTCCTCGACGCTTTGGGTGAGCTCCAGCTGCAACTGTCAGCAGATCTTTCCCCCTCAGATATTCCCATCACATATGCTCAACACTCAGTTGCTCTCCTGGATGCCTAAGATAGAGTGCACATCTTTGGGTAAGAACCCTCTTACGCCAGAGTCAGGAAGTTGGGGATTCCTCCTCCCTTCTTACTTTGGTGGCTGCAGCAGTAGCAGCCCCGGGATCCAAGTCTACCACTATCTTTAAGATGCTCCAATCAAAAGGGTTGGCATCAGACCTGGCATCTCACATTGAGGCTTTTGCTGTGAAAGCAGCTTCCTTTGGCCTTCCTGTAGAGGTAGCAGTTGCCATGTTCCACCACTCATTGGATCCTACTTCAGCCTCAAAAGAGGCTTGGGATCCCGCTCCTGGCTCCTTGGAAAAAGCATTTGGTCTTGCTTGCCGCCTGAGCGCCCTCCCTGCCTACACCCCCAAGCAAGGCATCATGGCCTCCTTTCCCGTGATCAAGAATCCCCCTGCCAAAGCTCCTCAGAAACGGCTAAGTCCCAGGGCGGGATAAGTGTCTTGTGTCCTAATTAGCCCACCACTTCTGGGTTGGTCTCTGAGTTTGCAGTGTCTGCCAACATACCTGATGTCGCCTCAGGAGAGCCTTCTGGTTATATCTTGAGTATGCAGAATAAAGAGGATTTGTCATATTTCCTTTTAAATGCAACCTTCTATACATGCACCAGAAAGGCCAAAGTCACTGTATTAATTGACACTGGTGCAGCAGGGAATTTCATGAACTGCACCTAAGCAAGATCTATGGACCTCACCTGTCTTGGCCCTAAAGAATTGTTGAGCGCAAGTAAGGTACCAGTTACGGCATATCCTGTTTCTAAACCCCTTAGTTACTGTACTGGTAACCATGTATTTGTTAGCAGATTCTCGGCCGTGGATGATCTACTATTTCCTGTCATCCTTGGAGTGGGTTGGTGGCGCCGGCATCAGGTTCACATTGACGGACCTGAAAATGAGCTCCACTTCTCCTTGGACAATTCTGCTGGTGTTTAGTCCTTGCTAAAACCTGGAGTAGAGCCCCCTAAGAGTTGCTTGTCCTTAAAAGCCTCTCTGGAGGTACCTTCCCCAGTGTTGATCCCAGGAATCCTGGCACCGTACCAAGATGCATTTGATCTGTCCCTTGCTACTGCACTCCCCCAACACACGCATCATGATGTGACCTTTTGGACTACTGTAGACCTGGTAAAGATTGATGTGCCCATGTAACCACTCAGTGAGCGTGAGGACAAAGCATTAGGTGTCTGGCTAGACAACATGCTGGTCAAAGGGTGGAAAGTAAAGAAGCCTTCATCTGTGAGCTTGCCAGTAGTGTTTGCAGAAAAATCAGATGGAACCCTGCGCTCTTGTGTGGATTACACCCTCTTGAACAATGTGACTGTTCCAGATTGTTATCCCCTTCCTCTAAAAGCCTCTATTGCCCAATCCATTGCCAAGTTTAGGGTCTTTTACAAGTTAGATCTTGTCAACGCCTTCAATCAGGTTTGGGTGGCAGAAAAAGATGAGTGGCTTACAGCTATCAAAACCCGATGTGGCTGCTTTTAATTCAAGGTAATGCCATTTGGGTTGAAAAACGCGCCCACCATCTTCCAGCGGGTCATTGAGGAAGCTTTAGGAGACTTGCGCTTCTCTTGTGCAGTTTCATATATTGATGATATTCTGATTCATTCACCAAATGCCATGACACATGCCCAAGATCTGGTTGCTGTGGTAAATGCTATCCAAAAAGCAAATCTGTTCAAACCCAGCAAGTGTGAGTTTTTCAAATCACAAGACACTTTCCTGGGGAATTTGGTTCTCAAAATGGTCATGTGGTGTCTCCTGATAAGGCCTTTGCTTTGCGTGAATGGGCCACCCCACAGAACCAGAAGGAGTTAAGATGCTTCTTGGGTACTGTCATATTCCTCAAGAAGTTCTTGCCCGCTATCTTGGAGCTGGCAGCCCCTCTTCACCCCTTGGCTGGTAAAAACGCACCTTTTATCTGGACACCCCAATGTCAGCAGGCGTTTGAGGCTGTCAAAAGGGTCTTTGTGTCTACACCAGTTCTTTGCCATGCTGACACATCCAAGTCATTTATTGTGGCCTGTGATGCTTCCAATGTGGCCATTGGGGCAATTCTCCTTCAGGACCATGATGGGCATGAACTCCCAGTTGAATACTATTCTCGGAAGTTTGCATCCAATGAGCAATCCTGGGCCATCTTTGACAAAGAACTTCAGGCTATGGTGGACTCTATTACCCATTGGCGTCACCATCTCTAAGGAGCCAACCATGAGTTTGTAGTACGTACAGACCACAAGGTGTTATGTTATTTCTGGAAACCCCAGAAGTTGCTCCCTCATCAGGCTAGGGTTATGCAGACCCTCTCAGCTTATAAGTTCAAGTATGAGTTTGTCTCAGGCTCCCTCAACATTCTCCCTAATCTGCTTAGCCGTAACCCATCAATGTTCCCATCCAATGCTGATGACAATCCCCAGATCACTCTCATTCCCACATTGTCAGTTCTGTCGCCCACACTGGGACTTCTGGCCCTATTGGTTCCGGTTCCGGAGTTCCCATTAGACTTGCTGGGGTCTCTCCTTCATGATGTTGTATCCACCCAGTACAGATTGCCAGATGGACAGGTGATACTGTCTAAACTTTCCCCAGAACACCCATTATTGGGCCTTTATGTTCTAAAAGAAAGGATAGTTTATCAAAACAACCGGATATGGGTCCCTAAATCCTTGAGGGAACGTATCCTGACAGAACATCACGACTCTCCACTGTTTGGACATCCTGGATCATCCAAATTGTTGAACCTGATCTGATGCACCTACAGCTGGCCAGTAGTTACCAAAGAGATTGCACCTTGGATCAAGAAATGTGTAACCTGCGCCCGTTCTAAGCCAGATTGCTGTGGAAATAATGGTCTTCTACACCCCCTGCAACAATCACAAGGTCCGTGGTCCTCCATTTCAGTAGACTTTGTGGTAGAATTGCCTCCATCAGATGATTATTATTCCATCATGGTTGTTGTAGATTGTTTTACCAAGTATGCTGTGTTTATTCCTTATCTCACTACTCTTAACTCCCTGGTAATGGCCAATTTGTTTGTGAAGCATATCTTTACCAACTTCAGGTTGCCTAAGGAGATAATTAGTGACAGAGGTTCTCAGTTCACCTCCAGGCTCTGGGAGGACTTACTGAATATACTGAACATCAAACCTTGCCGCTCAACAGCATATCACCCACAATCAGATGGACATACAGAAAGAGTTAACCAGACCATGGAGCAGCACTTGAGATGTTATGCAAATGCGGCAATAAACTCTTGGTCAGACAATTTGCCTCTTGCACAGTTTGCATATAGCAACTCAGTACACTGCTCAACAAGTAACTCTCCCTTTCAGGCAACCCTTGGATTCTCCCCATCCCTTGCTATTGGTCCTACTTTGCAGGCTCATGTCCCAGCCGCAGCAGACATGGCTGAGCACCTCAAGGCCACTCACATCAGGGTACAGAACTCCTTGTCCAAATCCATACAAGCTTACAAAAGGGCGTCTGACAAGAATAGGCGTCCTGCTCCAAACTACCCTGTAGGATCACTTGTTATGCTAGATGCTACCAACATTTGGATGAAAGTTCTGGCCTGCAAGTTTGCTCCAAAACGGTTAGGTCCATTCAAGGTATTAGAAGATAAGGGCAATGGGGCTTACGTGCTGAATCTCCCACCCTCTTACTGTATACATACTACTTTCAATGCCTGTTGCTTATCCCCCTTTGAAGGACTGCTACCTTTCAACGCAGGTCCTACAGAGGTTGAGGGAATTCCTGAATATGAGGTAGAGGAAATAATAGCCTCCCGTAGGGTGAGGAAGTCTCTCCAGTACTGTGTATCATGGAAAGGATACCCAGCGTATGACAATAGCTGGGTAAGCTCCAAAGATTGCACAAATTGTCAAGAGCTGGTATTGGAGTTTCACCGCAAGAATCCTGAATCCTTAGGTCCCCCCATGGTCTATTGGCCTTAAAGATTCCTAAGGCCCACAAAAACTTCTCCCTGGCTGATCATTCCCAAGGAGGTATCCATCCCTAACAAGAAGGAAAGGATAATGTAAAGTTCTGTGGTCCACCTTTGGCCCTAGATCGGGATGTATTTCCCAGACCATCAAAAAAGGTGGCCTGTGTGCAGGCAAAACCCCTCCAAAACCTGGAGGACTTGGCTCACACGGTAGATGAACGCTTTGTGTTGGCCTTCCTGGCTGAAGTTCTCATTTCCCCTTTGGAGTCCCCTCCAACTGCGGAAGAGACATTAATTCAGTTGGATTACTTGTTGTCCTGGTGTCGCCCAGTCCTGAAACAATTAGCAAACCAACAAAAAAATGCAGGCCACATGCAGTTGGAAAGGTCAAATCTGCGGCCCAGGGAAATTGGGTACCAAAACCCGCAACCAGAGGTGTCCCAGGTAACTAATTTCTCTGGTCTGGAAGTCCCTCAGCCCAAAACAATTGGGTTCCAGAGCTCTCTGGTGGAGACGTCAGAGGAAGGCATTAGGGGAAATGCGCACCCTGAGTCCTCGGAAGGCTCCTAGCCAATAAAGGGGCTGAGTCTTACATACGGCCCCGCGGCCCCTATTTTTTGGGTCTCAAACCAAGATAAGATTGGCTAGTACTCTTTAATAGGCTCCCCTTTAGATTGCACTCCAATAGCCCCTTTCATAACCCCTCCTGTCCTATCACCCCCCCTTTGCATAAAATGGAAGCATGGGCCGTCAGGTCCCTTGCTTACCAATTCCAATTGTTGAATAAACTCCTGACTTTGCAAATCTTTTGTATTTTAAAGTTTGTTTGACAATAAAGGTATTTATCCCAACTCCCACTGTTGTTCCCGCCTCCCGCTTTCTCTGGCCTGCCTGCCTGTCTGCCCGTTGTTTTTTGTTGGGAATTGTTCCAAGAACAATAACTTGGACCATTCCCTGTTATTTACCCAAGCACTTAATTGTCCCCGCCAACCGCCTTCCCTGGCCCACCTGTCCAACTGCCCGTTGTTTCTGTTGGGAATTGTTCCGAGTAATAATTTGGATCATTTCTTATTATTTACCCATGCACCTGGTCCGTCTGCCCAGTAGTCTTAGCAAAAGAAGGGTACCCGCTGGAATCATGTTGTCACCTTGGTACAAGATGGCTATGTGGATACTGGTGCCCATTCCCCTCTTGTTCTGGTCCTCAAACCCAGTCTTTTGGAGCAAACTTTCCTTGATTTCTCAATCTTCTGAGTTTATTCCTAGTCAATTTACAAATGTAATTGAGTATCTCACCCAGATTTCCTTCAAACCGGGATCCTATGGGTTGTTCTCTTGGTTGTCTTCTCATCTTGAAGAGTTGTTGCCACCTTTGGAATCTGTGACTACTGAAACTCCTTCTTCTGACTTGGTCAATCCTTCCCCCTTGTGTCAAAACCCTGAGTCAAATACAGAGGCCCCTTTCACTTAGGATTGCTCTCTATGGTTACTTACTGGAGCCATAGTCATGACTTTGGATGCATACTTCCCTCCCCTTTCACATCTGGTCTCCTTTTGGAGGCCCCTTCAAGCGGCTATCCCAGTATTGCAATGGATGGCATCCTGGTGGTTGGTCCCACCAGGATGGGAGCCAGACTTTGTTAGTCTAGCCCCCCTCTCTTACAGCCCCAAGGGGATTCAGACGGGCAAATGAATCCTTTGGCTAGGTTGTCCTCAATGTGGGCTTTAAGTGTTTGGGTCTCCATGGGGGAGAGTCTGTAGAGGGGTGCAGGTTTGGGCATGGCTTTGCATAAGTCAATGCCATGTTTGACCTCTTGTTTGGGGGGGTAACTCTGTGAGTTCTTCCTTGAATACATGAGTGTATTCATTTAGTGATGCCGCAAGTTCTGGGTATTGGATCTTTTGTGTTTTTATATTATTAAATTTGGAGTACCTCATTATTTGGAGGGTACTGTCTTTGGTTAGATATTAAGAGTCATCTTGATTTATGACTTGGACAAATACTGTATCTCTTAGAATCAGGTCGGTGGGTTCTTTGAGAACGTTGAAATTGACTCCATTGTGTTTTATTGTCATGGTTTTTGTCTTCCAACATATGCTGGGATTCACTTGGGTGAACCAGTCCATGCCTGCTACAATGTCGTAGTTTATGTTGTTCATGACAAGTCCTTTGATGGACGTTTGAATGCCTTGGAGGTCAATTCTGAAGGGAGTTGTTTTGCCTTTGAGTAGAACTTTTGATTTGTCTGCCATTCTGGCGTATTTGAAGTTGGATTTGACAACTGGTATTTTTTACTTGGTTACAAAAGGTTTGCTAACCATAGTGTGTTGTGCACCAGAGTCAAATAGAATTTTATGTGTATGTAATTTGTAAGTGCATGGATAGACAAGAAGTTGTGAGCAATCTTTAATTTTCATGTTCATAAAAATGGAGGATTGTGGGACATGGGGGATGCGAGCAGCAAAGTTTGTGCCTTGGTACTTCTTCTTGTCATGGTGGGGGGAGACAGGGGCACTTAAGCCTGTTCCTCCTCCTTTTTTCCCTGTTCTTCTGTTTCAAGACCTTTGAGGTCAGAGAATGTGGGATCAGATTTATAGCGGGTTGCTACTTCAGCGTTGTTAACTTTGGCGGTATCCTCTTTCTTGGGACGGGAGCGGTTTGCGCTTTGGCTATGATTGCTGTTGTTACAATTGGAGTTGCCGTTGCTATGGTTGGTATTTTGGCGTTTATTGCCATTGGCGTTTTCTCTGCCATTGCCATTTGAGGAGCGGTTGCCGTTGCATGCAGCATATTCCATGTTGGCGCGTTTTTTGGCATGCTTGGCTTCAGCAATGAGCACAGGCATGGAGGTATTTGCTTCTGGGCGGATGAGGGCAGCAACATTTGGTTTAATTCTGTTGATGAATGATGCTCTGGTGTGTATGTTGTCAGCTTGTGCTGGGTTTTGGATTTTGTGATATATTTCTTCAAATTTGTTGGCGTAGGCTGCAATAGTAGTCTTTTGAGGAAGGTCACTGAGCTGTATTGCAATGTCTTGAAGAGATTTGGTGACGCGGAAATTGTGGGTGATGTTGGCTTTGAACACTTCCCAGTTGTCAAGCTGGTTGTTGGTTTGTGAGCCAATCCAGGTGGCAAACCAGTTAGCTGCGGCCTTGTATAGGTGCTTGCTGGCTTCCTGGACCCATTTCTTATGAGGGATGCAACTGGCGCGGAGTTTAGCGGCTGTGTGGTCTAGCCAGTTGATGATGTTTTCTTTGTTTTTACCAAAGAACTTGTCAATACCAATGTATTTGGTGTTGGTAACTTCACTTGTGATAGGTGGTTGTGCGTTTGTTTGTGGTTGAAGAGAGCAACTGTATTGAATTATCTTGGTGCATGCTTTGGGCATGACCATACCTTCAAATACGGTGCATCCACTAGGAATATCTTCGTCAATGTTGTGGGCGCGGAAGTACGTTTTGCAGGTCTCCTGGGATGTGGCATGTTTGAGTACGTGGGGTGAAGGTGGGCGGGTTTTGTTCAGTCATTTTCTCTTTCATTGGCGTGGTCAAAAACTGTAGTGCTACCAGTGATAAGGAGCACCTTTTGGGGAAGCTTTGAATATAAAAGTAGGAGGAGAAGAAGTATATTTTATTGGGTGATACTTTAGACTTATATAGGTTTAGCTGTGGCAGGGATTTTAGTTGGACCAAACCCAGGGGCTGGTCATGTGCTGGATGGGTTCAAGCCGCTGGATACCTGGACAGTCATGTGATATTGGTTTGTTGCCATTTCCAGTATGTCAAACGGTATATTGGAAAGGCACCAAATTGGGCAAATACTGGATGTTAGGTATGATGGCAGGCGCCGGAATACTCGTACATCCAGACCCTTGACAGTATAATAAACAAAATAAAGGGGAAGATTAAGAAGAGAATGATAATTTATTGAATATGAATATAGGTTAATATATAGTATCATGATAAGCCACATGTTGTCCATGTACATCATGGCAGTCTTAGGGCTTATCTGAGTAATGTTTCTCTTGAGTCACAAGGCTTAATCAAGTTGTGTTCCATTTAGGACCTGGATTGAGGTATCCCTGTCATAGATGGTTAGCTGATAAAGGTGCCACTGGCTTATTGGCTGGGCGGTGAACCACTTGGTGAGCTGCTCAGTGATTTACTCAGGGTGTTAATTCCCCGAGAGGGAGTAATCAAAGATGTTGCAACACTATCATTCAACCCATCCTATATTAACGGTTAGTTTGCCTTTTTGAAGTTACCTTTTTGCTCATCACAAGTTTTGAACCCACAACCTTTACGCTAAAGTTAATTTAAGATTTTCCAAACTCCTTACCTTTTGCTTTTCATCTTGGCTTACACCAGCAGCTTCAGATTCAACTTTTCTGTCTTCCGCTCTCTTCTGCTTGCTAAAAACCAACTAAGCACCTGCCACAACTGTTTTTTTCTCCTTCTGATTTCTCCTTTATGCTAGCCTAACTGTTTAAAGTTAGTGCAAGCAGCAACCCACAAACTATTGTTCTTTCTTGCCAAGGATTAGGTGACTTTAAAAGGTTAAATTTTTTATTCTCATTTTGCACCTCACTTTACCAACCTCAATAAAAAGTCTTGGTTTACCAGTCTCAACAACAAGTTGAGATTGTTTGACTTACGCCCCAAAAAGGTACTTGTTAGGTTTTATGGCTTGTGTTCCTCTTCCAATTTTTAATCTTAGTTTAATCTTAGTCCATGATTCCTTTTGACTTTATCCTTCACCAGTTAGGCAGCTTTTATAGTAGCACTCACAATTTAATTGTTGATAGCTTCAATCTCCCTGCTAGTGCAGACCATTTTCCAGACTTAGAAATTGACTTTTCAACCAAATTTTCAGTCATTAAGACTGGTCTCTATTTTATTTTCTTAGGGTTAATAAATTGTCTTAGTCCTTATTTTATTTTGTATGAGCTCTTAGGAGCCTTAGTTCAGTTACTATTGCAAACCTTGCCTACCTTTCTATATTTGACAAATATAAACATTCTTGGTTTAAAGGCTTTAGTTTACAATAATTTGCCCCAAGCCTTCAGACCTTACAGTAATTGTAGATGCATCAAGGATATTTATTCCTTTTCTATTGCCAAACTGTCAGTTTATGCCATTTTTTAAACCTTAATGTTGAGCCTCAGTTATAGTTCTATAGCATGTACATCTACCTTTTTAGGGTTATATCTGTACTTTAGAAAGCAATGGTTGCAAGGAAAAAGATCATTCCCGTATAGCTAGCTCAACTGTTATATGCTTTCAGAGGGATTGGTTACCTGGTAGGAGGACCTTGGAGGCCAATCCCTAATATGTTATCTGAGCTTTCATTGCCTCATGGGTAGAATTCAGATCACTTCTGGGTAACGCCCTAGAGGTGAGCCTAAACTGATGAAGCTGCCAGGAAAGGTTAGATCAACCCTGACTCAGGTAATGAACCCCAGGGGTTTGCAGGGATGTCTATTTTCAGCTTTAGCTTTACTGGTACAGCCAGGTTGGCTTCAACGTTTTAAAATGATTGCTAGTTTTGGATGATTATCCTGATAAGTACTGTTATACCCATCAATCTAAAATCAACAGGAAAACAGGCCAGTACCTGCAACTGATTGTCATATTTGTCAGGATACCAGGAGTACCACAATGCTTCTTCAGCTGAGGGAGGAGTTGATGCAGGTACTGGCATGGCCCATCATATGATGAGACATAACTTTACCAGGTAAGAAAGGGCCTTCCTAGCCACGGCCCAGGGTCCTGCCACTGGCAAGGCAGAATCAAACAATCCTGTGAGTGCAAGGTACAGCACTCCCAGGAATTAACTACTCTGGCCAGAGGCATCAGAATTGGGTGGGGTTGAGATGGTTGGTTTGGGCATCAGGGGTGGTTCCATTGGGATCAAGTAGGTGCAGGATTGTTGTATTTCCTGTTGAAGATCAAAGGGTATATAGTGATTTCTCTGCCGTCATGGACAATTTGATATGATTCCTTGGGAGCCTCTGGGTGAGTGTACCACTGCAAGTCTTCTAAGGTCCAGGGTTTGTGATCAGGATTATGGGGGTACTCAGTGAAGTGCACAGGGCCAAACAGAGTGTCAGGAGGGCAAAAGTAGTCAAAAGCTTTGGTTTTGTCAACTGGTGCTTGATTATCAATCCCTGAGGATGGGTATTGGTACTTTGATGACTGCAGATGGAAGAGTATCAAAAATATGTAAGGAATCAAATTGGTGAACCAAAGGTTCATAACAACTTTATTGGTAAGGATGATGATACAGAATTTCTTCTGGTGCTTCTGGCTTATATACTTACTCACATGCAAGTGCCTCTAGGCATTCTTCTGGTGCTATCTGGGTGGCAAGGTTTGGCATTTCAGGTTCTTCTGGTTGGTTGGCTGCTTCATGATCATTTTTGGGGTCTTCAGGAACAGTTGCTTGGCTTGTTGGTGGCCTATCTTTGCCTGACTGGTCATTGGTTCTGACAGGTTTGGCTGCAGGTGTCATGGGGTTTTCCCAATTTGATCACCATTCCGGGCCTGGCTTGACAGGCAATCTCGAGGTGTAGGAACTTGATTAAAAAGAGGTTCCCAATTGGGGACCCCAAATTACTAAATGGAGGGTGGGCTTGAACTGGGAGCACTGGGCAGCTAAAATTATCCTGCCCAGGCCCAGCCAAACCCACCAAGGCTTGGTGTGGGGTTTCTGTCCACCAGTTCCCAAAGTGTGTCCTGGGTCATAGCCAGGGACTGGCTGGGAGGAGTTGTCATTCTCTAGTAAGGGATATTGTATCTCAGAAATATGTATAGGGGTCAAAATGGGCTTTTATTCACTCTCAGAAGGAAGATCCCCTTAGAAACCTTCAATTATATGGCTTAGGAGGTCAGGGAAACAATACAGGGTTGCCAATACTTGGAGTCCTCCAACAACATCTTGGATTCCTTGTACTTGGTTTTAGGCTCCTGCACCTTGGTCTGGACTCCTGCTCCTGAGTCTTGGACTCCTGCACTCTAGTCCTGGGCTCCTGCACTTTGCTCCAGCTCCAGTTTTTTATCTCTGGCTCCAGCTCATATATTTTGGGCTCCTGATTCTTTATCTTAGGCTTCTGCACCTTTATCTTGGTCTTTAGCTCCCTGTATAGCTCTAGTGGCTTGGTCATTCCACTTGATTCAGCGCCCAACCCAGCTCCTGCTTGCAACCAAAAGGTTCCCAAAATCCTCTGGTAGAGACTCAAAAGACCCTGTAACTTTACAGCTAGCCTCATTCTTATAGTGTTCTTTTCTCAACGGTTCTGCCTTCAGAATGGCTTTCTTCAAAAGCTTAAACCATTGCACTCACTTTTTTCTATAATAACTTAAGCATACATACTTACTTTCTCAAAAGCTTAAAGTATTAATTCACTATTACCTTGCTTATACTTTAAGCTTTTGGCTTCTAACCAATCATATTCATCTGGAAATCTTCCAGAACTCAACCAATGAATGCAGAGCGCAAAAATAGACCATTTCTGAAGTTCCACTGCAATTCAACTAAGAAATCAATTTCCACTGCTCAAACCGCTCAAAGCAACAACTCTTTGTACTCCAAATTGTTAATTGGGTCACTTTTCCAGCACCAGTCTTCCCTGCATTCAACCCTAACCAATTTAAATAGTAGAATACTATTTAAATTGTGTTTTTTGGGCCTCTTCAACGCTTTCCCCATATATTTACTAATATAGTAAAGTCCAAGGAAAACATCCCACCAAAACAACTTTGTATCCAACCCTCATAGCAATATACCTTCATCTATCCTAGGAACTTAATAAATAAACCTCTTATCCACACTTATATCCACATTCCTTCTTGATTTTACTACTAAACCAAGGCAAAACATTCTACTTTTTTCCACCTTGGTAAATTGACTAGGCAAAACTTGGCTCATTTCTCCAGACCACCCGTCCTTTTGTTCCTTCTACTTCAGCTAGTCCTGCACCATGGTCCTCCAGTCCCTCATACAGTCCTTCATCATGATCTTCTAGCCCTTCAGCTAGTTCTTCAACATTGATCAGCTGGATTCCATCTTCATCATGAACCATCTTGGTTCCATCTGCACTATGAACCATCTTGGCTCCAATCCTCACAATGAACCATCTTGGTTCCAATCCTCACAATGAACCACCTAGGTTCCAATTCTCACAATGATCTCCCAGTCCCTCAAATAGTCTTCACTTTGATCATACATTCCCTCTTACTAGTCTTCACTGTTGATCCTACTATGAATCGCCTTGGTTCCATGATCAGCCCCCAATAGCAATACCTCAGACTCAGGTAATAAGTCTACAAGGCTACTGGCGCTTGGCTGGGCCCCTTACAAGTGTACTCCACCTGGGCCATTCAAACACAGACAATCTTCATGTCTGTGCAGTTGTCTTTACTCACTCGGGTGATTAAGTCCGAGCTTTCAGCTGCAAAGTAATCAACTTTACTTCTCAGAGGCCTGATCACACCAAGTTCTGCAGCTGCTTCCCTGACAACTACCCTGATGACACCTCTGAGCATATCTATGCCCTCCAATGATCACTTTGGGACCTCCTCAAAGCTCTCATGAAACCATAGACAGGGACACCCTACCAGTCCGTTAGGTAGAGTGCTTGCTCACAGTCCTCCTGTAAGTGCACAAGGGCAAGTAGAGCTATCTTAGCTCCATCCCCTTCCCTGGAAACCCGCGTTACCCGCCAGGGTCATCCACTCCCCACCCCAAGCAGCCAATGGTCCCTGCTAGGCAGAGACACTTAATAAGCCCACAGCAGCCAAGGTCCCTTCTGGGCTGGTTTATCATTTGCCTCTAGTAGTCCTCTGTTACTTACTAGGCAGGCCTTACCTTCCCTAGTAGCCAATGCTCCCTACTAGGCCCCTACCTGTCAAAAGCCACTAGAATTTCTCTTGGCCAACATTAGCCCCACTTGCAAAACTATCCAACATGTGGACTGTCACACTTGGGTGTAGCTTTTGGGGCTCAGAACAGGCCCCATAGCTGTTGCCAGGGCGGGGATGATTCCTGCACCTGAATTTTTGCTTTTAAAAGTGAATCCACGTGCAGGCAAATCCCTGCCACCTGCTTGCCCCACCTGACAGCATGATGTGGGTTTGATTTCTGCCTGGGGCCTCAAAACTGTTACTTTTGTAATAATATTGGACAAATGCTTTCAACAGCAGCTTAGACTGGCTTGGGAGGCTGGATGATCAATTGATCTGCAACAGGGGTTGCCTTAACTTTCTACTAAGCCAATTGAATGTTGCATCATGGAAAAATCCACTCTGGTAGTGTCACAACTATGCTGTTTTAGCAGAGTTACAAGGGGGAAAATATTTAGAGACTAGATAACAATCTTTAAAGAGATGTGAATATTATATAGTTGGGGTGAATCATATTACAGGAACATGATTGTGATGATCACTCAGTGGGATTGGACAGGGGGTGGTGTGATCCTTGTAATGAGTGAAGCGCCAAATCAAGCTGTCCGCTGTACTGGGATCATCACTGGGTCTTGCTGCTGGGTTTAGTAATTTGAGTTGACTTCCACATTTGGCTTCAGGTCATGGGGGAGTCAGGTTGCAGGTCACAAACCCGATTGGGCAGAAGCTTACCAGGGATTGACCATGTTGTTTTGACAGTGGCTTTATTGATCTATTTATTAAATCTTTATTGGTGTTTCAATTGAGGTCAAGATCTCACATGACAATGTATATTACGTCATGCAGGGGGCGCTCAACAAGTTGCCCATGCTGTATCTAACAATATTCCACCTCTAACCTTGAATATCAAAATATGGGACAATTCTTCCTATTAAGAGCGGAGTCGATTCCAGCCAAACCCCTTAACAAGTTATAAAACCCAAACCCTATTTGAATCATGCCACCAAAACCACCCCCTTGTGGCTCTGTGTCTTCCCTTTACTGTACAATAACTTCATATTCCCAATAAAGCTATTATCTTACCCTAAGTCTCTGTGCTCTCCCTTTGGACTGTTGTCTTTCCCCTCCAAATACTGAACTATAATGAGTTCAGTTGCAACATTAGTTCAAACAGCTGCTCAGCCATTGGTGAATCCTATAAGATCCAAACCAGTTAAAGGGAATGTGAATCATGAGACTAGCTTGTTTAAGATTGTTGATTTAATTCTCAAATCGGCTTCTAAATTGCCGGCTTGAGAATTTATTTGAATCGACCTTTGCATTGGCGGCTCAGCTAGACTTTACTTTGTTGGAACCCCGTTGAATAGAATGGGGTTGCTTCAGGTTCGGCTAGAGGGATCTGTCATTGTAGGTGATGCCAGACCATCTTCCAGAATAGAGATGTAGGAAGAAATATCGCTCGGGAAGCTATCGGAAGCGAATGACTCCCTGAGCACGTTGGCCATTTCAGGCTCGTTGAGGGAAATCAATGCTTGGAAAACCAAATGGCGAAGGGAAGGATCTACGTTCCACTCCCCTTGTGGTTGAAGATGAAGCGTTAGCCAGCCAAGGATTGCATTTTTCCAGCCAAGGTCATGTGTGTGGGGATGCTGCACAATTGTTTTCAAGACTGCCTTGAATAGTTTAGACTTTCTGGCTGGGTTTATGGTGGGGTGATTCTTGAGTAAGGATGTCAAAACATTGGTGGCGCTAATCGCGCATTTGGCTTGGCAAAATGCATACACGCATGTTATTTCCGCTTTGGGGCTAACCTCATGATATTCAGGGATCAAGCCAGTAGCTTTAAATTTCCTTTGGGGACGGTGCAGGCGAGTGAGCCAGCCATGCAAAAGATGTGTATTCCGGGGTAAATCATCTTTAAGAAGGTGTACACCTTGTTTAATGACTGCTTCTTGAAGTAGATGCGAGGTAAGCAAACAATATTGATCAGCGCGGCCAATGAGTTCTGTAAGCTCTTGGGCAGTGGAGCATAGCTGTGCCTTTAAAGCAAACGTCTTGGCATTCAAAGAAGGACGAGGTACATGTGAAGGGGGGTACTTGTAGTCCATATATTGATTTAAAACATCCGCAAAGCTTCTGCCGGATGGCAAATCATTGACTGCAAGCTCCAAGAGGGCGTTCAGATCTTTTGGGTGGGGGGTAAATTTAAATTCAACAATTGCCAACACCAGTAAAAGCTGTGCTGCATAAAATTTCCCCTCTTTGGCATGAGCAGCAGCCATCAAATACTCCATTCTTCCCCCATTGTTAAGGCCAAGCCCCTGGAACAACTCATAGACTGCAAAAAGTCAAATTTGCACTAAAAGTAGGATTACCTTTTGAAATTCTTGTAGCATTGCTGTCTTTGGAAAAATGAATGGCAAGAGCTTGAGCCATTTTGATTGAGACCATTGCCACTTGCTCTATATGGTCTCTTTCTAGTTCTGTACTCTGTAGATTGATTGACTCTGTATATCTTTGAAAGACAGAAAGGGCCAAATCCCCCTGCTTATCCTGAAGAAGCTGCATTATAAACCTTGAAACTAAGAGAGGAAACTCTGTTAGATTTCCACATGCATTTTCCAGTTTTTCATAAAAGGCCATGATGTTGCCTCCACTCTCTAATTTTCCAGACTCATCACCCAAGTTTTTTCCGTAGCAACTTTTGATGCTAAGGATAAGCTGCAAAATAAAGTTAAAACATTAAGCAGCCATAGGGAGCCTCTTTAAAGCTTAACATTAAAAAATAAAGTGGATGGGCTATGCCCAAAGCTTGGCGAGAAAAATTATCTTACAAAGAAAAGCTTTATTTGAAAAAGAGAGGGTAGTACCTTTTTATAAAACTCGGAAAGCTGTTTTGCATCGCTGATGAGCATCTTATATGATACCCGAACTTTTGATTTTGGACGCTTTGGAATGGGAGGCAGTTTAGCACACTCAAAAAGCTTATAAATCCTTCTTTCAATGAGCTTGCTGTTGAAGAGCCTCATCTTTCTATCTTGCTTTCTGATCTGGGCATTAATTTCAAGAAGGTGGTCACCAATATTTGAAAATAAGGTATCTTCAGGTTTTCGAGAAATCGTCTCCATTTTTCGGATAGATCATCTGCTCTTGAGGCAATAAAAATTTTAAGGTTGGCTTGAAATTTGCACTTGTTTCATATGATCTAAACAATCCAATTCTAAAAATAGTGTTTTCTGGGGTGAAGAAGAAGCCTGGTGGAAGAAATTGTTTTAAATTAGCCTGCCTGAACATGCTTGCAGAACTGTAAAAAATGTTGTTAGCATTTTGCACAAACTTTAACATTTCAAGATTGATAACGTTTCAATAGCTTCTAAATAAATGAGATGTGATCTAAAAATAAATGGCTAAATGGATTTAAATTTTGAAAAATAAATAAAAAATACCCTTAATATTATGATTTTGCGCCTTTGTAGCTTTAAGCGCTATAAACTGGGTATTGGGTAAATCTGTACTTTGGAACGATCCTATCTTGGACATCTTCAGCCTAAGATATGGGGAGTAGGGCTCCACGATTTCGCTGTATCAAATGTAAATATTAACCAAATTTTCCATTTTTAATCGATGTGATTAAAATTATGGAGAGCTAGATTTTTTGGCTGGAAGGATGATTGCACATAGGGCTGCGTCGGCCCGGAAAAGGGACGATTACGGCAAATGCCGTAATCGCCCTTCCCCATCTACTTCTTTCGGATTCCCCTAGCATAGGGGAATCCGAAATTTCATAAAAAAAAGAAGGCCTCGAAAGGCCTTCTGTTTTCCGGCTGGGCCAGAAAAAATATAAATTTTAAAAATAAAAAACTTTTTTGAAACGAATTTATTTTTAAGTTTATTGTTTTAAATTTTTTAAGAGAGAAGCAAAAGAAAATATAATTTTTAATTTAAAAAAAATCCAGAAGTTGAACTTCCAGATTTTTTTAAAAATAAAAAATTATATACGGTAGTTTTAAAAGCTATGGCGACAAGCGAAATGAACTCAGATTTAAATGAAATCATTTCAGATTTAAACGAAATCCAAGTCGTGCGAGATTCAGGATTCAAATAATTTAAATATTGTCGGTTAATAAATGAAATGTCAAACCAAAAACGAAATTTCACTCGCCCATTATACGAAATTATATCAAACATCAAGTGGTGTAGTTCAACCCACAAACGAAATGAACTGACGCA